>LOJH01007486.1:0-13637 GCA_001685095.1 Ellobius talpinus
TCTGTCTGTCTGTCTGTCTGTCTATCTATCTTCATCATCATCACCTGCTATTCATTCTTTTTCTTTAGCTTGTTGTGTACTTAAAAACTTTACTCATTCAAAACCAAAAGCACGCTACTGCAGGTCCTTTCTCCAGAGCATGTGAAGCAGCAATGTGTGTGTTGGTGTGTGTGGGGGTGCACACAGAGACATGTATGTGGAGTCTGGAAGCTGATATTGGATACCCTCCCTGATTTCTCTCCACTTTGGATGAACTACAGAGGCATAATCCCACACTGACCTGGAACACACCAATTCCAGCTTCTCTATCCAGCCAGCTTTCTTTAGGATCCTAGCTCTGTCTTCTGAGGGGTGAGGTTATATGTGACCCCTTTCCATCCAGACTTTTTCCCCCTTTTACATGATGTGCTGGTAAACTTTATCAAAAAGTAGACACAAGTTAGAGTCATTTGGGAAAATGGAACCTCAACTGAGGAATTGCCTCTTTCAGATTGGCATCTGGGTGTGTCTGTTTGGTATCTTATTGATTAATGATTGATATGGGAGGGCCCTGCTCACTATAGCTGGTGTCACCCCAGGCCAGGTGGTCCTGGGTGTCACAAGAAAGCAGGCTGAATGAGTCTTGAGGAGCAAGTCACAAGAAGTTTTCCTGCATGGCCTCTATATGGATTCCTACCTCTCAGCTCTCTGTGTCCCTTTGCCTAGAGCTCATTAAGGGGCACAGTGGGCTCTGCCCATTTTTCCAGGGATCTTCAGGTCAGCATCTCTCTCGTCACCCACACTCTCACAGTAGGTTTGTCCCAGTGTATTGTGGAGTTGTACCACGTTGTGTTGAACTCACACTCTCAACTGATAGCCCTGAAGTGTAGCTACTGGGGTCCATGTGTGGTCTCCTTAGTCATCAGACTGGGAGAATCAATGGTGAACCTCCAGCCTCAGAAAGGAAGCCTTCATCAGTTGCTGGTGAGTAGGTAACTCTATCTGGTCCTAGAATTCTCACAAAACCCTCACAGACATGGAAGGGATGTAGAACACAGAGCTGGAACAGCTAGTGGTCCTGCTTGGGGCAACCATGGACAAGATGGCAGCCATTTAAGCTTGAGCTTGGTCAGGCTGGTTGGGCTGAAGGCATCTCAGGCTACAGAAGTAAAATCTGCCCACAGTTGTCTGCTTGGAAGGCCAATGGAAAACGTTTGGAGGTAGAGTCTGGTTGGAAGAAGTAGGCAACCAGGGGAATGTCCTTGGAGGGCAGGTCTTGTCCCCAGCCTCTTTGTCACCTTTCTCTGCCTTTTGTCCCTTTGAGATGAGCTTTCTGTTCCTCCATGTTTTCACCACAGTGCTCCGTCTTACTACAGCACAGAAACAATGGGGCCAGTTGATTGCAGACTGAACCAGCTTAGCTGACTAAGCTATGCCCAGCCTACAGATAACTGCTTTTGATTGACAGGAAAAGATATCAAGACTGGCCGAAGCTGTAGTGGTTGTAGTGGACAGGGGCGGAGGGCTCACACATGAACAAAAAGAAAACCTTTCTTCCTTCTGGGGCGTCTTGTCACCGCAATGAAAGTGTGACTGATAGAGAAGGAAACATAGTTCAAGAGAACTATAAGGTAACAAAGGAGTTCACTGTGGGCAGGTCAAGGTCTTGTCTATTTGGAAAAATGAGCCGTGTGATTTGAGGCTCTCTTGAACACGAAATTGCAAGGGAAATATGAAATTAGTGGAAAATAATCATTCACCACTCTTTTCTAACAATAGAACAATGTGGTATGGACGGTATTTGGTGGTGGTGGTGGTGGTTGTGTGTGTGTGTGTGTGTGTGTGCATAGGTCAATAGTTCTCAACCTTTCTAACACTGTGACTTTTAATACAGTTCCTCATGTTGTGGTGACCCCCAACAGTAAACTACTGCTCTGAATTGTAATGTAGATATCTGATATACAGGATAACTGACAAGTGACCCCTGTGAAAGGGTTGCTTGACTCAAAACGGGTCGCAGTCCATAGCTTGAGAGCAACTGGTACAGGCTACAGGACAGAAGGACAGTCTTGATTGCCAGTCTCAGGTACTGTCCACTTGTTGCTGACACAGGGTCCCTCATTAGTCTGGGTCTTAGCAAACAGACCAGGTTGGCTGACTAGTGATCAACCTCTCCCCTCCCTGGAATGTCAGGTACATGCCACCATCCCTGACTGTTTGGGGATGGAATCTGGGTATCAAACTCAGGTCCTCATGACTGCATAACAAGCATGTTACAGACTAAGTTTGTCCCCTGCCCACAGGTCAATGTTTTTGATTGATTGGCAGGAAAAGATGTCAGGAGTAGCTAAAGCTTCAGTAGTGGTGGTGGGTGAATAGGGAGGTCATTTCAGGTAACCTTCCAGGTGCCTTTTCCTCCCTGGTCCCACTCTCTTAATTAGTCTCAAGGTATGCACTGCAGCCGCGAAAGCCAGTTAACTTACGAGGTAGAGTAATTGAACCTTCATGGCAATTGCCTTAGATACCATTCTTGCGTTATTGTTATGACCAAGGCAACACTTATAAAAGAAAACATTTATAGGATTTCCCCAGTGAAAATGTTAGGGTTAGTCATCTATACTATCATATGATCTATACATAAAGATACTTTGACTTCTTCCTTTCTGATTTGAATCCCTTTGGTTTCCATCAGTTGATTTATTGCTCTAGCTAAGACTTGAAGTACTATATTGAATAGATATGGAGGGAGTGGACCACCTTGGCTTGTTCCTGGTTTTGGTGGAATTGCTTGAGTTTTTCTCCATTTAAGTTGATGTTGGCTATGGGCTTGCCGCAAACTGCCTTTATTATGTTGAAGTATGTCCCTTGTATCCCTGATCTCCCTAGGACTTTTATCATGAGCCTCATGTTCTGGAGTAGTTGGCCAACAAATAATGGACTCCAAAGGGTTTTTGTTTTGTTTTGTGTATGTGTGTGCATATGCTTTTATTTAGCTACAGTTTGGTGGCTTTCTTTTTTCCTTTTTGGATGTGGCCTTATTTTGTTTTCTTAGTTTTGGGGGATTTTGTTGTGGTATTGGGTTTTTGTTTTGGTTTGTTTTGAGAAAGAAGTTAAAGTTGAGTGTGGAGGAAGAGGGAGAGGACTTGGGGGAGGGGAAGAATATAGTCAAGATATATTTAAATTTAAGAATTGTTTTAAATAATAAAAATATAATAAGTTTCATAATGTTACTCCATGATCATAATGGCAGTAAACAGAGAGGGGTGGTGCTTGGGCAGCAACTGAGAACTTTGCACCATGATCCACAGAGAGCAGTCAGAGAGAGAGAGAGAGAGAGCAACTAGGCCTGGCATGGGCTTTTGAAATCTCAAAGACCACCCCAGTGACATAATTACTTCAACAAGGCCACACCTCCAAATCCTTCCCAAACAGTTCCACTAAATGAGGACCAAGTATTCAAATACATGAGCATATAGGGGCCATTTTCATTCAAACCACACCAATGATCTCATAGGAAAAAGCCAACATTCAGGAAAGGAAGAGCCAACCAAAGGAAAGAATTGTCAGCAGTAGGCTGTCAGGGACAGGCAGGCGCCCAGCAATGGACTCCCCTGGTCGGGTTTCTCTTCAGTTGTACCCACCCACCACCACCATTGATTCAGTTCAAACTGCAGGCTGAAAGGAAATGTAAAGTTGTATGTGTTGCCTTATAGAGACATGCTAAAATGGTCCCATAACTGTCCTAACAAACATCCGTGTAGGAACCCCACTAAACTGTTGACTGAAAGCTCCCACTTCAAATGCAAGATTTCTCCAGCATTTATAAGCAAATCCTGTGACTACTCTCTGGGAATATGTATGTGAGCCAAGTGATATAGAAGGAACCATTTTAAAGCAGACAAAAAAGCAAAAGCTTTGGCAAGAAGCTCCTGTTTTGTGCATTTTTAAGAGATAAGAGCATTCTTTGGAGAGGATTCAGGTTAGGGGTGGTGTGGGATTTATATTGAATCTCCCCACCCACTGTGCGGAGCCTGGTACAGAGCAGGTATTTGTTGAATAGGTTTTAAACATGTGCTGAGTGTATGTCCCTTTTGTATCTGTTAGACCCGAGGTGGGGAGAGGTTGGCTAGTTTGTAACAAGATGTTGGAAGATTCATGGCTGCACCAGGAACTAGACGGACAGATTTCCTCCAGGCATTCACTGGAGTTGAACCAGGACTGCCTTCTCCACCAGGCACAGTACCCACAGGCCACAAAACTTTTAGTCTGTGAAAAGGTTTTATTGCCTATAAAATTAGAGGGAGAATTTTACACTCACACAGTCGCAGATATGAGCTTTAGTTTTTTTCTTCAGTGGAGGAGGCGATCCCTGAAAGTCACAGTTCAGCCGGGCAACTTGACCTTCTACTATGTAAGGAAGAAATAGCCTGATGGGTCTTTCTCCATAGATGCCACCACAAATGACCTTTCACCTGTGTCTTCCTTCCTCCTGCCCCTCATTTAAAATCTAGGCTTCTGTCTAATTTGCATACAAGGGGATTCTGTTCACTGCACATGTCTAAGTGAATCCATGCAATGGTGAACCCACTCTATGATGAAAACATTTCCACTGTCCCCAAATGCTTCCTTCAACCTCTTTAGGGTCATCCCAATCCCTAGCTCTTGGAAACCACTGTAATATTTGTGATCTCTAGTCTTATCTATTTTAGAACATAGCATCGGAATCTAATATTGTATGACCAGTGTGTCTGGCTTCTCTCACTCAGCACAATACACTTGAGATCATCTTGCTGCTACATGTGTCTATCGATAGCGCATGCATTTTTCTGTGAGATGTATTCCAGATTTCCATCAGATTAAAAAAGTCTATTCATTATTGGAAGCACATTATGGTGTTTTCTGTCTTTGATAATACAAAAACCTCAGCACTCATTGCATTGTATAGAGAAGAGGAGCTGGATGTGCAGTCAGAGTTCAGGCTGCCCTCCTTGGAGGAGAACGGGGCTCCTGCATTATTTGGAGTGCGCAATCTACTTACGATGTTCTCAAAGCAGAGACGCATTCCCGGTTCTGCTGAGAAGTACTATGAACTCTAGTTATATTTCATCTCACTAGCAGCATACACTAGCCTAGAACAGGGGGTGACTTGCCATTGAAAATGTGAAATCTGTGCTGGGCGGCGGTGGTGCACACCTTGAATCCCAGCACTTGGGAGGAAGTGACAGGCTGATCTCTGTGAGTTTGAAGCCAGCCTGGTTTACATGCAACAATTATAATGCTGCACCCTGGATTTGTGTCAAATTAAGGAAGTGCCAAGTCCCAAGTTTATGATGGTTCCCCTTATGATTCTTTTGATTTTATAATGGCGCGAAAGCAATACTTCCAGTAGAAAGAATATCTTGAGTTTTAGTTTAGTTTGTTTTGAGACAGCACCTAGCTATGTGGCTCAGGCTTGTGATCTTCCTGCCTCTGCCTCCCAAGTGCCACAATTTCAGGTGAATTTGGTATTTTCCTGTCTAACAACCTGCAGTACTGGCCTGTCTTGAGAAGCTCGGTAGTGGAAGGAACCACAGCCCTCAGCCAGCTGCACTGCCACACCCTGTTGTGTGCTGTGTGACTCAGCTGTGGGGCTCAGCAGTGTAGATGTGGTGGCATTGTGAACCTTCAATGCGCTCATCAGGTTGTGTTCCCATCATTAAAGAGCATCAGTGTTGTCCAAATAAAAAGTCCAATGGTCTCATTTTACAGGAAACAACCAGAAACGTCAGGTGGCATCTCCAAGATCCAGGTGGAGGAAGAGGTACTTGTGTCTTCTGTCTCCTGAGCCATAAAGCTACCAGAGACTTCCCTTTTTCTTTCTTTCGTTAGCAGGGTAGTAAATATTGGGTACAGGTAATAAGGTTGAGCTAAGGAAGTGCGGGCCAATTCTAGTGGTGCTCTGCTGAGGAGTAAATGAGCCCATGTGAACAGATCATGTCCTACATGTTTCCTACATGCGCAGATCATGGTCCCTTACCTGTTCCAGAATGCAGAAGGGGACCCCTGGAGGAAAGCGATCCCATTGTCACAGCCACAGGCACCTGCTCAGCTCTCTGAGTCCCTGTCCCTCAATGCCAATATCATTGGAAGCTGCTTGCCGGGGACCGAATTTGTTGACCTTGTTTGCTTGTTTGTTTTGTCTTGAAATGGAAAGATTAAGCTATTTGATGCTCTCAGGTCCTTTCCAGCTTGGGCACTTGTGTGAGGTTTGAGCTGCAGGAAGCAGAGGTGGAGGAAGGTTTGCTCCCTGCTTTCTTTACTTCCTAGTGACTGAAGCTGCCCCTGAAACACAGAAGCTCTTTGTCCCCTGACCCTCTAACAAGAGGTTTCCACTCGCCTTCTTTCCTAAGCTCTCTCCTTTTGTTTACTTTCATTCTCCATCAACTTTGGGTTTCTAATAAGCATTCAAAAGGTCTGTGTCAAACTTCCTTATAAATCCTGGGGACCAAGCGTGGAAAGGAAGTTTACTGTGTTTCTATACAAATCACCAGGAGCTTTATTTGCCCTCATTTTTGACCAAATAAATGAGAGAGGGAAAGAGCTCTTATTACTTAGAAGAAAACAGGGACATCAAAGCCTGGCAGTTTCTCTTTGGTCTGCCTTCCATTGTGTTGCTGTCCTCCCAAGGGCTGGACACCCAACACTCCCACAGAGGTTCTCAGAGCACAGACAGTGAAGCTGGAAATCCAAGTCTTGCTCCTGGGGAGGTTTCTTCACTGCCTTCCCAGGACTTCTGCATGCTGCAGCCAGAGAGGGTGTGTCTGCAAGCAGAATAAAGGACACCTGACTCAGGTTCCCTGTAGACTGCCTATGCCTGGTCAAGCCCCCCCTCCAACCCAGCTACCATGGCCAGCAAAACTGTGAAACCAGAGACCCCCTCAGTCTTGCAAGGTAGTGATTCCCAGCCTCCTGAATGCTGGTGGCAAGGGGCCCTGCTCTTAGCTGTGGCAATCTCATGGCTCAGAGCAACTCCTGGACCACGAACACCTGGCTTCTCAGGTCTCACTCAGCTACATCCCCTCTGTCTTTCTCAGGAGTCTGTACCTGTTTTGCCTTCCCCACTCACCTCTGCTGCTTTCCCTTCTGTTCTTCCTCTACTGTGCCGCTGTTTTACCTCACACGGCCCCATCCTCCTGTCTCTCTTGCTTCCCTTTCCTCTCATTTTCTCATACCACATTTGGAGGCTCACTGAAGAGTTGCTCAGTGGCTTCCCAATCAATGGGAAAAGGACAGTAGCTAGTAACTTCTTTCATACCATATCTAAGTGTTTTCTATATTGTAGAGTGAGGCAATCACCCTCTTCATTAAGTAGGGAGTCCCCAAAAACTTGAGCCCCCAAAATCCATCTACGTGAATCATTTCCGGCGACCAGTGGTGGCTTTCCTTTCAAAGTGGAAAGACAGCACAGGCCTCCTTCTCCATGCTGCTAATGGAGGCTCGACAAAGCAAATGCCCTACTGCGCAGCACAGCGGGAGAAGAGACAGTTGGGATGGGGTCCTGGCAGGGCTGCTGGACCGCAGAGTGGAAAAGGTGCATCTGCAGCCCCTCCCTCCAGGACTAGGCATCCCCACTTAACTGGGCGCTGGCCGTGGCGCAGAAGGCTTTTGTACTCAGTCGCATAGAAGCAGGCCTTCAGATGCCTGGCGACACTAGAAGAATTTAGTAATGCATCCTCTACTCCTTCCCCACTCTCAGGCCAGCCTCCTGGCCCACTGGGTCTGGTGTTTGCTTCAGAGGCCACAAGAATGTATATGAGGGGTCCTGCAGCTTTACTGGTGTGGGTTCATGTGAGGCACATCTGCTGTTTCAGTTTGGCAGATTCCAATGGCACATCATCAAAAATACTGAATCTTGTTTTGATTAGTTATTTTGTGGCAAACATTGATGTTTAATTGAATTTAATAGTCTCAGAACATGTTGGCGCTTTTTTTTTCTTTTGCAGGTGGAATGTTCTTTTTTCTATTGATAAAAAACATGTTTAAAATAATTCTTGGGGCCAGAAGTATCAACATTGTCCTCTTCTAAAAACAAAGAACTAAGGAGGTGCTGTCTTTGTCATGGCTTGAAATGGAGATTATAGATTCCATTTTTTTGAACTAGGGAGTTAGCTATCTATTAAAATGTATCCTAATGTAAGTGTGAAATAATCTTCTATCATTCTGTATATTCCAGTGTTTTCTCAGGCTCATTGAGAAAAGCTATTATCCATGCTGAATTCTAGCCCCCTAATCAAATAAACTGCCTGCTGTCCTCTGTTCTCACGGCATATGTTGTGCGAAGAGTCTAACTTTGTTTTGAATCTAAGTTCTCAGGTTATACTTCATCCTTCAATTCCCACTCAGATTTTTTTTCATTTTTTTATTTAAAAAATGTTTTTTTTTCAAATTTTACATACCAACCCAACCCAGTTCCCCCTTCTTCTCCTTATCCTGCCCCCATTTTTCCCTATACCATCTTCCATCCACTCATTAGAGGGGGCAAGGCCTCCCTTGGTGCATCAACAAAGTCGGGCACACCAAGCTGAAGCAGGACCAAGCTTCTCTCCACTGCATCAAGGCTGAGCAAGGTACCCCACCATAGGGAACAGGCTCCAAAAAAAAGCCAGTTCATACCCCCGGATAAGTCCTGGTCCTACTCACTGCCAGGGGCCCCACAAACAGATCCAACCACACAACTGCCACTCACATTCAGAGGATTTAGTTCGGTCCCATGCAGGCTCCTCAGCTGTCAGTCCAGAGGCTGTGAGCTCCCACCAGTTTGGGTCAGCTGTCTCTGTGGTTTTCCCCATCATGCTCTTGACCCCCCCCCCTTGCTCATATGATCCTTCCTCCCTCTCTTCACCTGAACTCCAGGGGCTGAGCTTAGTGCTTGACTGGATGGAAGTTCTACAATGGCAATTAGGGTAGTAGTCACCAATTTGATTATAGGGGCAGGGCAGTTCAGGTACCCTCTCCACTATTGCTAGGAGTCTTAGCTGGGGTAATCCTAGAGGGATTTATAATATGTGCTGATTAAATTATACAATGAGAAAGCGCCATGCAGGGCACAGTGCCTGCCATGTTCTGGGATACCAAGACGTGACACCTCTGGCTGCGGTGGCAATACCCAGCAAGCCACTAGGGGGGGTGTTCAGAGAGCTCTCCATCTGCTAGCCTTCCTGTGACTATCTTACGGCTCTAAGTGTGCTGTGTTGGGACAAGTGATGGGATAGCCATTGTTCTCTGTCAAGGCACACATCTATGCAGACTTGCACTAGTAACACAGGCAGAAAAAGCAATACAACAAAGAAAAAGACAAGGGGAAGAGGTGAAAGACAAGGGGAGGAGCCATGAGGGCAGCAGCTCCAGAGGAGACTGAGGGCCTGGTTGCTCAGTCTGTGAGACCCAGGTGAAGACTACTCCCCATAACCTTTCAATTATGAATTAAATTAATCAATTTACATGATCTAAGATGCCCTCATTCCCCTGCATTGCAGAGGTAAACTAAATGGCCAGTGTCTCCTAGGACACTGGCAGGTCTGCTGAGTAGGACAAGGTATCCAGCTGTGCCGATTTTCACTCAAATCATTCTGAGTGAGAAACCACTCATGGAACTTAAAAACAATCAATTTAATTTATTATTATTATTATTATTGGTAGTGGTGCTGGTGGTGGTGGTGGTGGTGGTGGTGTGTGTGTGTGTATGTGTGTGTGTGTGTATGTGTGTGTGCCAAAATATATTTAGAGATTACAGGGCAACTTTGTGCAGTGCATTTTCTTCTACAGGAATTCTTGGGCTAGAACTCAGCATTCCAGAATTACAAAGGAAACCTTTTACCCACTGAGATAGATCCCCCACTTCAAGAATGTGGAAAATTATAAGGCTTGAGGTTAAGGCTTCAAGACCCAGGTTGTGTCCTGGAAGGATGCAGGCCAGGATTGTCGTTTGCTATTGGGAGGCTGAAGGAGAGGAGCTCCCCACACTGGGTAAGCTCTCTCAAACAATCCTTTAGGGTTCTTCCTGGAGCTGTTTCTCAAAGCCATGGAGAGAGGATAAAGGCTAAACTTGGGGTATGCTGCTAGGCCTCTGTATCTTGTGTCTTGTCCATCCTATGGCATGAATTGGGGCCCACAGGTGGGCACAAGGAAGAAAGCTATGTCCACCTAAGCCATAACATTCCTCTTCTATCCACACAGGCAGATTTCTTTCCCTAAGGCTGGAATTGGGGAAGAAAAGAGCAGTTGGGCATCTATGGCATGGGAAACAGTGGACAACGATGGAAAAGAAGCCAGACTTCTACAAGCTTGCCACTTGGAGATGTCTTAACTCAGTTTGAGGAGTGGAATGGAGTGCCAGTCTCCTGAGGCTGGAGGACACACTTCTGAGCCAGTGTGTGACTAGTTATGCCTCTTGGCTTCACCTCAGCACGACTGGTGTTACTTCAGTGCACATTCATCACGAGAGCCTACAGAATGTCAACAGCAATTTTCTATAACATTCTTATGGAGCCAGTATGTGCCAGTCTGGCTTGGTGGCCTTGGGAACTGAGTGAGACTCTCCAGATATCAGCGTTTTCATCTGTTAGGTAGAGCCCGGTTATGAATACGGCTCAGAAAGCACATATAATATATTATAGAGGGCTTAGTCCAGTGCCTGGCCCAGAGATTTCATTATAACCATGGCAGAAAGGCTTGGCTTCATCTCTTTCAAGCAGCTTCAGTGAATATACCAGGCCATGATCGTTTAAAATAATTTTGTGGTTGTTGTTTGTTTGTCTTACAGGCCAATTCACTATTGTTTTTGAAGGGCAATTCGTAAAGCAGAGATGAGAAATTTGACAGTAGAAAGAAACAACTACCTCAAGGACCTGGTTGCTCTTCCAGAGGACCTGAGTCCAATGCTCAGCACCCACTTAGTGGCCCAGAGCTGTCTGTTACTGCAGTTCCAGGGGATCCAGTGCCTTCTTTTGGCCTCCTTGAACACTAGGCACTCACGCGGTACACAGACATATGCAGTCACACGGTACACAGACATGTGCTCTCACGCGGTACTCAGACATGTGCACTCACGTGGTACACAGACATATGCAGGTAAAACATCCATACACATAAGAACTCCCCCAAAAAAACCCAAATCAAAAAATTCTCAAACTAAACAAGACCCACTCAACTACATAAAATGCTGAGTTACCCAAAGGCTAAAATACCAAAGGAAAACTCCCAGCTCGTGGCAGAAGTCTCTAGCAAAGTCTACATCATGCACATTTGCTTTGTCACTACCTAAGCAAAGGAACTGGCTCTACACAAGACTATTTCCTGAACTAGAACTTTGATTTAGTCCACACTGTAAGTCCTTTATTATCTGGCAAGGCGGTGCATCCCAGGATTCAGGAGTGCCTGAATAAATGAAAAGTCATGAGTTCCTGTGTATAGCTATCTACTAGGACTCTGTAACCTACGTCTCATCCACTCTATTTGTCTGTAACTCAGGCACAGTAAGAGGTTAACAATAATAGGGCATAATGATCATAGCAACACTCTGTAATAAACGTTATGGGAATGTTCTCTTTCTTCTCTCTCCAGAGTTACTTGCACAAAAGCATTGTGACAGCACAGCTATCATCTTGAGCCAAGAAGGCTACAGACTGATAAAAGGCAGGTAGCCTATCTCAAGGACAAGTTCTTTGGAGCCATGGTGATGCAGGAGACCTAGGAAGTCTGGGACAAAGTCTCTGCCTTCTGCTGGCTTGGTTGTCATAACACCAGAGCTTGCAGCTTCTGTAGGTACCCTATGGACATAAGAAAGGGGAAACCAAGTCAAGAGAGATGGTTCCTGGTAAGTCATTAAAGCCACCTCTTTCCCCAAACCTTTCATTTGTGAGATAGGAATGTGTGTTTCATGTGTTAATCCATTTCGAGTAGGGGTTTCCATCACTTGGATGTCAAGATTTCAACACCCACGCCCTCTCCCAAGTTCCTGTCCCTCCCCCACCATGGTGATCTGGAGCAACACCAAACAAGGTTGCCAAGGGAGTCCCCAGTGTCTACAAGTAACACCAGCATCAGCATGATGGCCTGGACACTCAGAGTGGCCTCCCAAAAGTCAGAAGAGCTGAGTTACCAGAGGAGACATTAGGAGTGCAGAAGTCGGGCCAGGAAGAGGGGTTGGCAGTTCAGGAAGAGTAATGGGAGGGGTACATAGTGTATATCTGACCCACACCGAGGACAGCAGCCCATAGAATGAACACTCCTGACGGGAACCAAGATAAAGCTGACAGCCAGGCTGAGGTGAGGACGGCTTCAGACCTTGGGTACAGCTGATGCATGTAGACTTTGCCCGTAGATACAGAGAACTATCTCTGCCTTGCGTGACCTGACAAGTCAGCATTAATGTGACAGATCACCAGCATCAGACAACGTGACACGGCAGGGAGTCCCTGTTCTAGGCCACTGCAGCAATGCAGGCTCAGTATAGCCCAGGCCTAATCTAACTGGAGTAGCCAGAGTAGAGCTGGGCAGGCTGGGGAAGACACAGATGTAATGTTCACCCATGAGCCTTGCTCTCCCGCTCAGGGCCTTCTCCTTGCAGGCATCAAGAGCCAGTTTTAAAGCTGCAAACCGTATTCTGCACCTTGGAGTACCACACTAAAATAAATTTCTCCTTTGCCTGCAAACATCTCATTTTAAGTAGTGCGTTCAGTTGGTATTAATTTATACTTTTATGGTTTGCTTGTTTGTTTTAGACAGAAACTCACTATAGCTTCTATCGCCTGGAACTCACACTGGATCACAGGCTAGATTTGAACCCATAACAACCCTCCTGCTTTCGTCCCTCAACTGCTAGAATCACAGGTGTAATTTATATCAGGTTTTTTTGTATCATTGGAAAGAAGCCCCTGGAGACTGTTGCTTTTAAAAGCAAAGAGGAATGAGCGTTTGTGAATTTGGCTTACAGACGTCATGAAATGTCACAGACTATTTTGTGAATTTGGCTTACAGTCGTCATGAAACGTCACAGGCTATTTTGTGAATTTGGCTTATAGAAGTCATAAAACATCACAGGCTACTTTGCTGAGCGAGGAGTATTACTATGAGGTAAATCCTGTTTGAGGACCAGGAGACCTGAAATCTAGCCGAGCCTTTTTGCTTACTCTTTGGCAGACACTTTCACACATGCCTTGCATTTTCTCACCCACCCTAAATCCATTCCCTGTTACGTAATTTTAACCGTTTGTCTCAAGAGCAAATACTAGAGAGTTCTCAGGTGACTGAGGGAAGTGGAAGGCTTTGCTATAGCGAGGGCTGAAGGTGCAGAATGCTTATTTGGTTGTCTTGTTGCTTTTGTGAGTCTGGGGCGAAGTTGAGCCTCATCAGGCCCTGGTGCTTATAAAACACCATATTCTACTCCTTATAGTCCAGAGATAAAATGAACCCTGTTGTGGGTTGTGTGTGTAAGAGCCCCACAGGGTCATGTGTTTGAGCACTTGGGCCATTCTGACCACATTTTTCTTTGGGGAGATTAGAGGATATTTAAGAGGTAGGGACTTATGTGAATTGCTGTGGGGAGGGTGGGTCTTAGGAGTATAACTCATAGATGGGCCCCACTTCTGCAGATCCTCTCTCTCTCTCTCTCTCTCTCT
>LOJH01007487.1:589-30218 GCA_001685095.1 Ellobius talpinus
TGGCTTACAACCATCTGTAATGAGGTCTGGTGCCCTCTTCTGGCCTGCAGCCATGCATGCAGACAGAATATTGTATACATAATTAGTAAATAAATATTAAAAAAAATGCTGTTTTCTCAGGCTATGCTCTCGGTAGGTGATCAGGAGGACTTGCACTCTCAGTTTCTGCTCTATATAAATGTGCAAATTTAGTAGCATGAATCTTTCTCTCTCTCTCATTTAGCTTCTTTATTACCAGAAGCTAATATGTACAGCAGAGAGAGAAAGAGTTGAACATTGTACCATGAAGCCAACCCTGTAAAGTGTGGGACCTGTCTGAACTTCGGTTTCCTCCCATGACATCACTCATGACACCTACTTCAGATGTCTCCCAATGACTACACGACAGAATACAATATAAAGCTTTCACCCCAGTTCTGAAATGCAGCAAAGATCTATTTTTTTAAAATATAACATCAATTAAGCATTTATTATTTACCATATAAACTTCTAAAGAATGCATCTTAACTCAGTTAATAGTATATTTCCTCATTCTTAGAGACAAGGAAGTAAAGCTACTCATTTGTTGGAAATACAAAAGATGAATTAAAATTTCAAGTTGATAACAAATTTTCGATATAGAAGCAAGGTGAACGACACTTGAAATATTACCCTTATTACTGGTAAAGGCAATAAGAAAAAAATCCCCAGCTCTGCAACCTTCCTAAAATTTATTCCAGGACACAGCGTGTCCTTCTTCTGCAGACATCACCAGACCATCACAGTTTCCTTAGAGAGCTAACAGGCTGTTTATCCCAGGCAGCAGACATCTGCCTAGCAGGAAGCCGAAGCTGAAAACAGGGCCAAGAATAATGAACTGAGCATGTGCCGTTCCTTCTCAAGGCTTCACCGTCACACAGTTCCTCCTCACGAGAGGAGAAAAAAAAATAATGAGCAGGAAAGAAGGTAGTCATTAGGTGGATTAGAAATTTCATAATACGAAAAACTGTATCCAGAGTCTAAGAGTTTCCCCAAGTATCATTGTCGTCGACATTGATGTCATAGCCATCACCATCATCATCGTCATTGTCAAGATCCATTTCTTGATATTTAGACATGTGGACATAAGTAAATCTAGACATATGATAGTGTACATCATGAGGGTAACAGTCCTCAGTTACGGGTGCTTATATTAGTTTTTAATGTTTATTACGAAATTTTCAAACATGTAGCCAAGCTAAAGGGAGTTTACAGGAGGGGTGTAACACGAAGCCCGTGGAGCAAATTAGTCCATGGTGCCTGTGGGAAATCAGAGGAAGAAAAGAGGGAGGGGTGCCTGGGGTAGGTTGCTGAGCCTTGCCATCAAGGTGGTTGCTCACTCCACTCCACAAGACTGGTTCTCGGGGCGCAATCAAACACAAACAGAAGTGCCAAGGAAGACTGATACAAAAATAATTACGAAGAGTTTGAATGTGTAGCAGTTCTGACTTGAAAACAAGGCAAAGAACTTGGAAAGTGTTTGTGTTTATTATTCACGCTGTGCCAGGTATGCTCGTAGATGGCACTACTTTAAAGTAGTAGTCCTGATTTTTTAACTATTCTTTGTGCTGGAACAGTTAGTAGCGATGAGAGGAATAATAGAACTCTAATTTTGAACATCTGTCTTATACAGGAAAACGGCAAATGTCACCATATGATACACATGGTTACTATTTTTCCAAATCCTACAGTTAGCGCAAACATGTATACTCTGCACTGAGTCATGCGCACAAAGTTGAAAATCAGCATTGAAAAGCATGAACACCTAAAGCACGTGTGACAGTTTTTATGTCACAAACCGGCAAAGTATGGTGGTAACAGGCCGATCTCCATTTGGCATACTTAGTAATTTTGGTTTGCAGCAAGGGGGATCAGACGGAATTTGGTGAACTCGGTAGTTATTTATTACAGCACTGGTTTCTACCTCCTGTGTGTGCTGTCTGTCCTATACTTTTCTGTGTGTCATCTCCAGTCTTCAACCCACAAGGAAAGCATCAATCCAGGTTGTGGCTGAAGGAACTGTATGTAAGCAGTTGTTTATGGCCATACCAGTTTTAACAACTGCACACACTCCAGAATTCAAGACTCTCTGGCTCCAAGAATTCATGTTATTTCCCTTCAAGCTTCACACTGTGTAAGGTAGACCTGGCTTATTTCGGTCCCTCACTATTCCCAGAGCCTTGATCTGAACTCAGTAAAGAAATGAACTACCCAGATGATGAATCTCATTCTTGTCTTTTTTCTCTCAAGCAAATCCTTAAACCCACATTTCATGACGGCAACATAACTCACACTAAAATATATTAATGATGATAATAGGTGTCTCAGTCACTGTTCTGTTGCTATGAAAAGACACCATGACCAAGGCGTTTAATTGGGGCTGGTTACAGCTTCAGAGGCCGTTGTCACCCTGCTGAGATGTGGCAGCATGAAGGCGGGCTGAGAGCTAATCCTCATCTGTTGGCAGAAAGAGCAATATTGAGCCTGGACTGGGCTTTTGAAATCTCACAGCCAAACCAACACACTTTCTCCAACAAAGCCACACCTCCTAATCTTTCTTAAATAGTGCCACTCCCAGATTACTAAATATTCAAATATATGTGCCAATGGGGGAGGGAGGCATTCTTATTCAAACCACCACAATAGGAAAAAATACAAGAAACAAGAATGTTTGAATAATTCAAAAGAAGACAAGAATAAGATTAAAATAAACAGAGAATATGTTTAATAAATATAAAACAGCTGGGATATGTAAGAACACTTTTGAGCAATTACATTTAATATTTAATAACAATGTTATTAAAAGATAAAGACAACTGGATTAGAATTTCAATATTCTACCTATAATTATTTTTATTCTTCTCTCTTATCTATGTTTTAGACGTGAAAAATTGAGACTCGGAGCATGAATAAAATTGCCACAAATACAGCCAGTAATTCACCAAGCCAAGATTTGAGTGGCAGAATCCTCTCTGTGGTGATTAATATCAACTCAAAGAAAGAGTAGGTGCTGAAACTTGGCAAGCACTTGCCAGTGGTACGTGATGGGAGAAAGCCGGGCACAGCTGGGCGTTCAGGATGGTAGAGGCTCCAATGTCCTGAGGACCAGCAGCTTTGGGAACTGATGGTATTTTGAAAGGAGAAAGGAAGGAATGACTGACATCAGGGCCACATATTTGTATTTGAAGCAATGCAGGAAAGCTCTCACAGACAATGGTGGCACTGGTTAAGAGGAGAAGAAATGCATGACTTATTATACTGGACTTGGGTTTGACTGCAAAGTGCCAGAAGATGAGACAGGAAGGGGTGGTGTAGGCTGAGGAAGGAGGCTGGTAAAGTGGGGACTGGGGGGAGGGAGTCTAGGGAGCAGAAGAGAAGGAATAGAGCGCGGGCACTCGCCTGGGAACAGGTACTGGGGGGCAAGGGGAGAAAGATCTAGAAGGATACATCAGAGAGTATGATGGAGGGTCAGGCAGCATTTAAAAGGTCTCCTAGGAATAACTTAGGAGCAAAGCTGAAGTAAGTTAAATAGAATCATTCCTTATCATCACATCTGGGGAGAACGGTCCAGACTGTGGGCTTCAACTCAGTCCTCATGTGATCCAAGTCACCATTTCCATAAGACCCTATCAAACTTTCATCAAAGATCGTTTTTAAAAACTATTAGATTCTTCCAGGTAACAGATTGCTTTCTCTGAATCATTCCATTTTTTTTCTGTTGTCGTTCTAAAATGGAGAGGAGGAAAATAGTTAAAATTAGCCACCTTTTTATAATGCATTTGCTAAACCAATTAGTAATTATTTTTTAACATAGCAGTTGGTGTGAGAGTGGTGATAATGTATTTACAATATAAACTTAGCATCATTAATGAGACTGTTATTTCTATATGAAAGTGAAGCTGTTAGAAGCTGTTCCCGTGGTAACACAGAGAGGAGGACCGTTTAAGACTCTTAAGAAATGACCCTGCAATGGTAATGTGTGGCATGTCATGTATTTCAAGAGAAATGATGTGTGCAGTTTTTCAAGACCTTCCATATTTAAAAAAAAACAAACACTTTTATCTTAATAGCTAATGTTTTCGAGCCTTTAATATCTCCCAGGCAAGAGAATAACTCTTATCCAATAAAATAAAGAGATGGATAGAAACTCGCTGGCTCCTAGCAAGAACCGCACCTTTTTGTACTAATTCTTGTGCAGTCTAATAATAGCTTTTTCCCTCTTAATTCCCATATTTGGATTCAGAGTTTCTTTCCACTCCTCATGTAGTCTGTGCTGCACTAGCTCCCCCTCTGCAGGCTCGATATTCAGCTTGGGTCTGACCTAGTTCTGCTCAGGCGATAAGCGCACTTCCTGGTCAAAACAGTTCAGAGTAAGGAGGGAAAGGGAGGAGTGGGGAAAGTGCCACGCCTTTCTTGCATTTGTGTGTCTGCTAAGGTATCTGCAGCAGAAACCGAGGTGCAGATGTCTCTTGGCATCTGCAGGAGGATAGGTCCTGTAGCCCTCAGACACCAAACTCAGAAGGTACACAAGTCTCTTGGAGAAAGTAGCATTGTAGTTAAGCTATGTATGGACAAGTCTTCCCACACACTTTGAGCCGTCTCTAGATGCATTCTCATACCTTACATAATTCAAATGCTTTATAAATATCATATTGCTTTGAAATGAATGACGGGGGAACGTCTATAAAGATTCAATACAAAGCCAATTTATCCAGAAATATTTTTCACTTGGAGTTGATTGACTCTACAGAAGCAGAAAACACAGCAACAAAGAATTGACTGTAGTTTTGCAATATTCCATGTACAGTTGCCATGTTTCTCAGACCCATGGTTAAGTTAACCCCTACTCCACCTCCACCAAGACACATGGAGAAGTTTCTGAATGAGTTTAAAAGACAAAGTAACAGAGCTGGTGGCTCCTGTCCTCCGTGTGAGATCTCCGCAGCTCTTCTAGGAACCAAGACCCTTTCTCATGAGTAGGGTGTCTTCTGAGGCCTCATTCCCACCATGTGTGTGATGTGTGTCATGCCACGAGGGATTCTGAGAACCAAGACCCTTGCTCATGAGTAGGGTGTTTTCCGATGCCCCATTCCTGCCATGTGTGTGATGTGTGTCATGCCACAGGGCACTCTCTGAGAAGTTTAGGAAACAGAAGACCACCCTTGGATTCAGTCTTAGCTGCACATTCTGCTTGCTGCCAAAACATCTCCACAGCAACCAGCAGGCAGCCTAGAAGATGAGGCAGCCACAGTCCAGTTCAGACTGTGGAAGACAGAATTTATCACTGTTTTCCCATTTCATAATTTTTATTTGGCTTTAGTGCGCTGTTCCCAAGAATCACCCCCAACACGTAACTTTGCTTTGCAAGAGCCTGTGAGTTGCCTGCTTGCTGTCCCACTTGCTGCTTTTTCCTTCCTCAAAAGGTCAGTTTCCCCAAACACAAAAATACCAGCCAAGGCCTCTGTTTTCCAGAGCCCCTCAGAGCTGAGTAGGTGCCTGTGAAGAGATTCTGGCAAGGGACACCTGAGCTAAAAAATGTCATGGAACTGCCAGAATACTTCACCACTCCAGCGCGCTGCCTAAAACACTGGCACCCTCGTTGTTTACCTAATTATAGCCTTTAGGCATCCCTACTCTGGGTTCTGTAGTAAAAATACACCAGGAACAACTGAAAGTCAAGGACTACTCTTTCAAGCAGCAGTGGCACGTGTGTGTGTGTGTGTGTGTGTGTGTGTGTGTGTGTGTGTGATGGGTACACATGGGCACACTTGAGGGCAGCTGTAAGAGTACAAAAATAATGAAGGAAACTATATCCAACCTGAAATGAGTCAGGGTTTGCATAAAACTTACTTGACAGGAAAAGAACAGAAAATGAGCGAAGCACACATAGATACAAGGCACATATATGATACCTATATGTTAATGTATAGTTTGACTTCATTTCAAGATAGGCTTCTATAACTGGACTCCGGTTGTCATTTTCCTTTCTCGTCCACTCACAGGAGTCTTAACATACATGTTCGTGGTCATGCCTGTCATTCTCAGAAAGGCTGAGACACCAAAAGCCATGGGTGTTCAGCTCCCAGCCATCTCTGAGAGAGAGCCCCCCCAGGAACTAACAGAATCTGAGCCAGGCATGGTTGTTCCCTCTTTCTAACACCTGGCACCTTCATCTCCTGCTTAACTGGAAAGTTACCGAGATGGCGCCCTAAGATAGAAAAAAAATCATTAAAAGATTTTCTAACAAATTCTTTCTAAACATCAAGCTTCTTCAAATCACAGGTGTATATGTAAATATCTTTGTAATGTTCCTATAATACACATAAACGAAAGAAAATGTTCCTCCCGTAAAGGATACTGACAGAATTCAATTTCCCACAATGCTAATCCCAAACAGTCATTGATACAATAATATTCCCAGGAACATGGAATTTAATAGAAAAATATTTGAAAATTCTGGCAGGAAAAGAAGAATGGTTTGATACCACATATATTTGTCTCCCAAAGACAAAATCACAATTTGGCTTCTCTATTGTATGGCATCTGGCTGAGCCTAGGCCCCACCATAAATTGCACGGCATGTCAGCGGTCTGGGGAAGAGTGAGTGGTTTGGATAAAGGAACCTTCAAAACCATTTCTGAAGGGTTTTCACTCTTTTGTAATCAGCAAGAAAGTAGCAGAGGGAGGAACGGCCAGCCAGAGTCAATGCTTCCCATCCACGCTGGGGGATTGTGCCCAAGAAGTTGTCAGTGGGTCTATTGTGATTACTTCTATCTAGAGGGGTGTGGGTAGCCATGGTATGTGCCACAGAGGCTGGGCCACGTGGGAACTTTGCTTGTGGTCCTCCATGTTCAGGAGGGGAGAAAGGATGGAGGGAGGAGATGGAGAAACCACAGCAGAGACTGATCATGACTCTTCGACACACTATAGAGGGCCGAATGTGTCTGAGACAGATCTTTGCAGGGGGTTGGGGGTGCTATGCCACTCAAAGCACTGTCTCTACAGTTACCTTGTACCCAACTAACGTGATAGACTATGGGGATCCATGTAGCCTCCCGCTTCCCCTTGCAAGGTTTCCTTTCAACTGCAGGGATTTAGAAGAAGGTTCTTTAGAAAAATGTCTTCACTTTCTTGTTCTTTATGCTTTTTCTTCATGACCTTTTCCCGATAGCGTCTCCTTTGTAACGCCTGTTAACCCATCAGAGATAGAGGCTGGTGATGTTCTTACAGAGGTGAGTACTGAGACGGGCTGAACTGAGCCGCCACGGCCCCTTTTCCACCACATGGTATCCTCACTCCTGTGATCCTTGCTTTCTTTATCCCCAGGGCAACTGGGGCCATGCTCCCAGACTTGCCAGAGTTCTATGATGGCTAGCGGGAGGTGCCTTTGTGCAAATGGCTCTGGGATCTTTCTGGAAAAGACAGTACCAGAGGTTTGCTGCATAAGATCTAAGGGATCTTAGAACATGTAGGAAAAGCAGCTTCACTGTGTTTGTTGACAAAGGGTTTCAAGAGGTCTAAGTTCACCCAAGCCCCAGACCACCCTCGACATTTTCTGAGGTTATACAACAGCATAGCTACCATTTCTAGTCTTCCAGGGAAAGTCAAATACTGTACAAATAGTATCAGGCTCCCTTATATAATCTCCTTGGAATCTGGGTCGTTGCAACTTTCACGTTCCATTTTGTTAATAGGAAACTTGTTCAAGAAACTCTCTGCTGGTGCTTTTCCATTGTGCCCCTGAGTTTCAGATTCAGAATGAAGGGAGTCTATTCCAAAGACTTCAGATGAAATGAGCACGGAGCCACTTTCATATCAAGTCATCTAGAGCAGCCCCTGCATATTAGGCACCAAAACCAGGCTGCTTATTAATCCATCTCAATGCTTGAAGACCAGCCCTAAGGGACCATGACACAGGAGGCAACCAGAGCTCGAACCGACCGTAGGACAATCTACTGGGCACTTCCCAGTAGAGGTTTGGTTCTTTGGCAACACCAATGCCAAATGAGTGCCTGAGATTTGGGTCAGAAAAAGGAACTTTCTGTGTTCAGCTAATATCAGAGCTAGTCACATCCCTGGAGTTTCGACTCTGTTGAAAGGGTTCATACACCAGTCCAATGGCTCTGTCTATTACAAATGACCGAGAAACTTTGTGGAAAAACCAGCAAGGGTTATTATTCCTGACATTAATGGTTATGATAACTGCTGTCATGTCAAGATGAACTTGTACAGTTATAGATCTGTTGAAGGATTTGACAGGAGAAGTGAAGGGTCCTTGTTCTTACGGCTGCTGTTTTAGGATGATAGCAATACTGTGCTTACATCGCCCCTGAGTAGGACCTGCTTCCAACTCTTACCTGCTCTACAACTTTGGAAAGAGAAGTTTCCTTTCTATGCTTCAAGTTCTTTTTCTGATATTTGGGGGTTGCAATGATACCGTCCTCATAAAGTTTTATGAGGAAAATATGAGGCAAATTTTAAAACTCATTGATAAATCACTATAGTAATAACCACCAATTTATACTGATTAATATTACTAATAATTAATGCTACTAGCAAAATGAAGATTGCATTGGCTACTGAATTTATTAAGTTTATAGTCATTTAGGATCACTACATTCATTACAAAATGTCTCTAATGAGGCTGAATAACCCAGAGATCTCCAAAAGGGCATGAACTGATGTAACAGATTTGTGCCATTCTTATCTGGCTCTGGGTTCTTGTCCAGGTCAAATCAACAACATCTGTAGGTGTCTTAATCTACAGTTCAGCTCCTGCCCCATGCTGAAAAGAGACGGTCCTTTCATCGGGGCCTGTCCACGCCTCTTTTTCTCCGACACAACAAGGAAATACCAATGCATTCTAGGTGGACCAGGCCATCAGTCCAGCCTTGCATTTTGAAGGACCCATTTTGGCCCCTACTAAAACTATTGAAAATTCTGTGAGGTGTGCAGCATGGTTTTCTAGGACACTCTGTCCTTGGGTTGAATGCTGACCTCAATTCCCACCAAAACCTACAATACCTTCACCACCTTCAAGGATGCTTTGATATCATTAGGGTTCCTCTCATAGATTTACATATGTGTGTGCTTGTGTAGGAGTGTGCATGCCTGCACAGGTGTGTGCAGGTTCATTTATGCATGTGGGAGAATTTGTGTGGATGCCAAAGAACAAGGCCAGGTGCAGTTCATCAGGAGTATTTGCCTTGTTTATTGGGACAGGTTCTCTCTCTGGGATTCATTAGGTAGGTTAGCCCAGGAACCTGCCTGTCTTCACCTCCCCAGTGCTGGGATTGCAAGCATGCACCACCCTGTCTGTTTTTTTGTTTGTTTTTTGTCTGTTTTTTGTGGATGATGGGAATGAAATTCAGGTCTTCATGTTGTGCAGCTCACACCACTGACTGAACTGTCTCTCTAGACCACAAATCCATTCATTCAAGAACTGACTTGCACCAGCTCTACCTTCAGAAAGGGTCTGGCTCCCCATTCCTGTGGGGCCTCCACCTACCTGCCATGGTACCTATAACCCTACCTGGCAGTTTATTTGCATAACTGTAATTGTGTCTTCTCTGGGGCTATCAGCACCTGGCATGCTTCTGATGAAAACTCATGAGACGTCTGCTTTCATAGAAGTGGATAATTCTACACAATTTGACCTGGACTGGGTACTCAGTAAAAATCTATTGAATGAGGGGCTAAACTTCATTGGCTAATGAATATTAAATAACCCCAGGATTTTCACAAACATGAGTCTATGCACTTGAATACATGTGAATCCCTTTTCCTTTGTTCAGCTACACTTGGCTAAATTTTTAGGTTCTATCTATAGATGTTGTTACAACAGAATAATGTTTCAAAATATTGTTTTAAAATATTTCATCATAATATTGCTTTCAAAGTGTTGTCTAAAACAACCTCAGTATTAAAGCAAAATAGTCCAAACCAATTTTAAGGCTCAGTAACATATTCAATGTATTATAATTAATCATAACCTTGCCTGAAAACCAAATACATTTCTATGTTCAGGTCTCAGTCGCTAAAGTTACAGAATCAGTTTTCAAAGAGTCAGATGAACCTAGAACAGCGGGGTGGGGAGTGGGGTGGACAGGCAACTGTCTCTCCTTTTGCATTCTCAGAGACTGTATCAAATCACATATTCCTGATTGACTCTTTGATCTTCTATAGCTAGAGAAGCAAAGTGTTGGGACTCCAACACCTCAGATATAGATGGTCACATTGTGACCAACTTTGCATTGAGAAGGGACCTAACATGGCAAGAGTCAAGTGTCTACCTCCCTGCTCTAACGATGAGCCCCAAGGAGCCCTGTGGATTGTGTGATTGGAGTAAGTATAAAACCAGATATTTGGAGAGACTGGGAATATATCCATAAAGAGGAAGGACATAAAACATGGAAGGCAAAAATCAATGGAGAAAAGAGGTACAGGATCCCAAGAAAGCAGTTGCTTGGCCCCTGCAGTGTACTGGCTGTTCCACTGTCTCCAGACCTCACAACTCTTAAAGAGCAGTTGTACATGCAGACCGTGTTTTAAAGATTCCTGGTTGGTGAGACACAATATAACATAATGCACAATCTATCCTTGGGCAACCAGGCAGCATAAGAGAATTATCCAGAAAGTTAAAGGGAGTCCTGTAGTCAAAATGCTCAAAGAAAAATATCTAATTTTGAATACTTTTACTTATTATTCCTGAAAATATTCTGGTGCCTGTTAGAACACATGTCCCAATTTTTAATTTAGAAAATACAGCTTTGATACTTCTAATTTAATTGCCACTTTAGGCTGCCTTAGATATTAATAGTAGTCCCCAAAGTCCTAGACTCAAAGAAGAAAGAAGTGTTCGCATTAAAGGGAGAGAAGCAGACTGAGCTATGCAGTGTTTATTTTAAAGAATGAAGAGTGTTCTGAACTGCCTCGGTGGTTTCCAAAAGTCAACCCATGTTTCCTTGGCTTTCACTTGCTCGCGTCTCTCAAAATTTAAGTGCTGTGGCTGGCTTATTAAGAAATTGTACCTAAGTCATTCCCAGAGATCTGGTCATGATCTCTGGGATCATGAGGGCACACATTGTTAGATAATTACTACTCCTCTCAGGAAGTTCTGTTCCAATAGCTGGAGAGCTGGCCCAAAGCTTCCCAACCCATTACCCAACAAGACTGTAGCGCTGACTTCCGTGAGATTGGTCCACACCTTCCCTGTGCGAGAACACGAAGCTTTGCTGTGGCATTCGAGGCACAGTGAAACCAGCAGAACATAAAGTGAGCAGCTGGCAGAAAGGTTAAGCCTGAGGAAACCCTTATTCCATCTTGGCCTTTCACCCCATCTAAGGACATCTGGGTGTTTAAGATCTGCCACATTTACCTGATGGGACAGAAGTACTATCTGATAAAGCAAAGCGCTTGAACAGGGAATGGGCAGATCCTTAGTTCTGGAGCTGGAGCGCTCACAGGATCATAATGCCACTGCTTTTCCTGGTGTCAAATGCAAACATGGTCAATCGGTCAGCGGTGCGGACCCAGGGTGTCTTCAGAGGCCCGCTATGGAATACGGGGAAACAACAGCAAAAACTGCTTCTTGCACTCACCCGAGTCAGATAATTACCCTGACTGCAAAAGCTCAGAGCACTGGAGGCCTTCAGGGGGTCCTTTGTGCACGCCCTGCCTTTTCCAGAATGAGACTAATTTGTTCCTGTTTCAGCCAGCTCCAGCAAAGAAAGCGGAGGAAGGAGAGAAAGGAGAAGGAATTGTCAGCGTTATTGAAAAGATCCATGAGCAGTCACACTCCCTGGTAGGCAAGAGCCTCGCCAGACACCACACCACTCATTAGCCGACCTGAGAACTGGCCCACAGCCCACAGCTGAGCAACAGCTCAGGGCCTGGCAGGCCCCCAGGGACCCACGGGGCCCTGTGCTCTCCCACACCCTGCTAACTGAAAGGCCAGTTTGAGCAAGCCTGGGTGCAATTGACTACCTGGATGCTAAATGAATTTGTTTTAGGTGCTCTGTTGCTTAAAATGTAATTATTCAGGTGTTCATCTGGTGTAGAAATCAAGATGGCATCTCTTTTGGTTAGGATGAAATAGTTACCTGCCTGGAAGAGACATGTTTCTCCGCAGGCTCCCCACAGAGGACCCAAGAACTGACTAACTTGCCTGCCTTGCCTCCTCCAGTCAGAGCTATTTCTCGCGGAGATGGAAGCATGTATCTTTCTTCTCGAGTATCGGTAATCATAACTTAAACTATAGGGATGACCACTGAAGAACCCAGAACATCAAGGACCCAGGAGACTTGGTAGGCTGTGGGAAAGCCAACGGACTTACTGCAAAGTGTAAAGCAAGGAAGAGAAGCCAGGTCCTGTTTTTTTACTTGGTTTCATTCCAATTGTTGGAGTTGTATCCTTACATGAAGATGCTATTTCTAGTCTGGACAGCAACCTAGTGATATCGAAACATTGCTCTAGAATTATAATGCCCTAAAGTTAGAACAAAACTAGGCAAAGAGATCTGATTTCTGTTAGGATGGCCTGTACTCTTCATAGAGGATCTCAAAGTAAAGTACGAGAGGCTAAGTTATGTAAATAAATACAAGGTGTCAAGCGTGGTGAATCATAACTAACATGGAGTCATGATAGTTTTGTTGGAAAGAGAAGCATAATCAGCTGCATGCTTAGTTCTGGCATCGCTCCTGGCAAAAATCACTGCAACAATGGATGCCAAATTCATATTACATGGCAAACATATATGCATGCTTGCATTGACTTATAGTACCTGAAATACAAAGCAACCCTGGTCTTCAAATAAATCTAAGTGTGAGAATTCTTGTTGACAGTGACCAAAGTCACCAAAGTGACTTCTTTAGATTGAAGACATGTCACTCTTGTTGGGGTGATGGGACAAATGTGATAAGGCCTTGGAAACATTCTACTGGGCTTCTAGAGTTTTTTTATTGTTTTTATTGAGCTATACATTAAAACTCCCTATAAAACTGCTAAGCGCTCCATATGAAAACTGTGTGTGGGAAAACTGATAAGAACACAAAAGGCCTATGTCAGTGGACAGTCACCTCACGCCAAGCCTAACAGTTGGACTGCACAAGAGTCCCAGCACCACTCTGCCTCCCATGGAAGAAGTGGGCCTGAGTGAGTGCGGGCTAGTGCTTTGAGATGCCATCTCTTCTAGTTAGCATCCTCTGTCAACTCAACACAACCTAGAGTTGTTTGAGGGGGTCTCTGTTGGGGAATTCCCTTTAATCAGGATCGGTTTGTTCTGTCATCGTGTATGCAGGGTATTTTCTTGATTGCTAGTTGATATAGGAGGACCCAGCCCACTGTGGTAGTATCATCTCTAAACAGGTGGGCCTCGATTATATAAGAAACATAACTGGACATGAGCCTCAGAGCGAGCTACTATGCACTGTTGCTCCAGGCTTTCCTGATTTCCCTCACTGATGGATTGTAACCCAGAAGTACAACATGAAATAAACCATTTCTTCCCCAGCTTGCTTTTGATCATGGTGTTCATCACAACAACAGAAAGCAAAGGGTGTTCTTCCATTGTCTGAGTCCTTCAACATCCCCCTTGGTCTGTGCTCCTGAGTGAAGGGGCAGAGCTTAATTAAAGTGGTAGTTCATTTGACTGCCGGAGGAATTTGAGTTGCTGGAGTCCCCTAGAATCTCCTGCCCCAAGGATGCCGGATGACTATTTATGACCACAATGCTCAGCTTCAGCCTGGCTGGTGTGTATATTACAAACACACACCAACCCACTTCTGAAAGTGTTTCAGATGCGTGCGTATGGGTATACCAAGAAAGTGCCCCTCGGTTTCAATATTTTCATTACTCAGCCATAGGTTCCACGTACAGATTTATCTGTGCAATGAAAGCATCTGGGGAAAAGGCATTTGTATTGAACAAATACAGACTTTTTCCCTCTCCTTGTTCACCACATAATATACACACAACAGGTAATATTCCTAGAGTATTTACATTATATTATGCACTATAAGTAATACAGACTTTATTTAAAGTATAGGGAGAATGCATGTGGGTTATATGCAGATACTGTGTCGTTTTATATAAGTGACTTGATATCTATCTTAGAACTTGATGTTTGAGCATGATCCTGAAATAAATCTCCCATGACACCAATGGCCACCTTGACTTGCAAAAGAAAATGATACTTTACATACTTTCCCCATGTATCATTTAAAGTGCTGTAAGTGTAGTAGCAACGTTGACACACACCCCTGTGAGGAAATGGTCTTCTCCTTCCACAGAGACTCAGAGAACCACCATCATCAAACCATTCGGATGTGGCAGAGCAGGGACAAGAACCTACAGTTTCAAGGGTTTAACCACTATGTTAGTTAAGAAATGAGGGTATGATTTCCTGTGGACACAGGCTCCTGTGCACCCAGTGGGCTTCTGAGAGTTTGGGAGGATGACTCTTCAGTGACATGAGGACAAATAACGTGAGAAGACACGGCCGTGGGAAGCAGAGCTTTGTGAACGACCAAGCGCACAAGTTGACTGGGTTTCCAGCGATGGCGAGTCGGCCCGCCACTCAACCTCTCCAGCTTCATTTTCGCCGTCTTTATAATCAAACACCAGAGTCCATGCCTTCCAGGATTCTTGAGCTGACTCACAAAAATAGAACTGACCGGTGGCTGACCAATAGAAACGCTGAATGTCTGGTGAAATGAGGTCACTAGTAGTTAGGAGGACGTAAGTCTAAAAGGAAGATTTAATGTTATCCTGTTTGTTGTGGAAACTTGTAAACCACGGAAAGAAATTCTTCTTAAAATTTGCATGAAAATGGTTGTTTTCTTCTCTGTTGGCTTCAGTCATCATCTTTGCTGAGCCTTTTTCTCCCTGGTATTTGGTAAATAATTCTTATTTATCAAGTTACAGTGGAACCTTGCTATGCCATACTTTAGCTCTGAACTCCTCGGCTGCTAGCCCGGTATTTTCTGCAATATTCTGTGGAGAAGGTGCCAGTGGAGAACTATGGCCAGAGCTTCTATTTCTGCACGCTGAACAGCTCAGGCCCCTCGGCCTTTCTAGTCATTGTCGTTTGCACAGATACTGCTCCCCACGGCTTGGACATGTGTTGACAGATCTCTGGCTGCGAGTCCGCTTTCCTCACAGAGGTCCAAGCCCTGTGATAACTGTATTTTCTCTGGTGGCGAAGAGTAATTGGGTTAAACTGGGCAGCATTTGTCTCTGACTACACCAGTGGCCTGGTCTGGCTTGCGACTCTGTGAGCTGCAGGCAGTAATTAGCAGCGTAGTTAGATGTCCTCTGGCTGTCCTGTGACTACTTAAGCTCATACTCGGGGGCCATTGTGTGGTAATTTCTAGCAGAAGGTGGGATTCATGGGCTTAGGAAAGCATCTGGGTATTTGGAGGACTCAAAAGAGCTGCTAGGAAGCCAAGCTTGATCAAATTATAATCAAACTCATGGCCATGCACAGATTTTGATAGGAATGGATAGAAGCACAGACAACGCTCAGTGACATCTACAAATCCAAGCTTAGGAGGTACTGTGTGGGAGGGGATATGGGGTGACATTGGAAGTGGGAGTGAGGAGGCTGGCTCTGGTGATGCTGCAAAGTGTTTGTGGCCAGAATGTCACATGTTTTGGTGAACAGGCAGTCCAGGTAGTCTTTATCAACAGTAAATTCTATAAGTGTCTTGATTATCTAAAAGTAAATAGAAAAAAAAGATAAAAACACAAATGCGTGCCTTTAACTATCCAAATAAATCCATTTCTTCTTTTGTTCCCTAGATAGCATTAACTATTGGTACTGCCATCTAATGAATCATTAAGCTGTGAAAGGGGGAAACGGTAAAGAACGGAAGGGGTTATACCCCAACACTCTTGTTCTCCTGTGTGCCTTCGCTATTGTTCTATTGAGACCTCTGCTCATATTTCACACAGCCAACCTTTGCAGAGTCTTGACCTTGGTCTCTCAGTCCCTCAGCTTTACGATCCCACAAGGTCGGCATAGAAACAAAAAGATGCCGGAGTGTCAAGGGCACCAGGGAATTCAACTCTGCTGAAGATCGCCTCCCCCTCTGACCGGCAGGACCTCTGTCCCTCCACTCTGGAGGACTTGCTGCTGTGTGGTTGCCTGAGGGCAGATGAGATGCCCAGCTAGGAGGAGCGCTTCACTTTAGCTAGTCACCCACAGCCCGCCAGAAGTAAAATAATCCCCTGAGATGTGGAGAACCAGAAACAGCAGTCAGGCACCAGAGGTTAGTGGGGTAAAGGTATTGCCCTTTTGAAAAGCTTAGACTAGGTATGCATAGCCACATGCTAACCCAGCAGGAGAGGAAGGTGGGTGGGTGCCCCTTGCCTTCTGTTCATGAAGTTCAGTTGGAATATGAGGACGTACATCTCTGGGCTACGAGAGAAAGGAAGTCTTCAACACCCAATAATTTCTAGGTTATGAGTTGACATATTAATGACTCCCCAGATGGGCAAAGTTTCCATTGGGACATATGTATGAGCCATCAACTTAGTAAAAGAGCCCAGCACCCTCAATGGGTGTCAAATTTGTTTCCAACTCACTAATCCTCCAGAGTCAAACTCTCTCTTCCAGGGAAAGGCTGTCCCAGGAGAAGGGGTGAATCACTCTAACAGGATTGACACAGCAAAGACACCAAGTCATGGCTGACCCATGAAGAGCCAGCTAAGCATGATTCAATCCTAAATTAGGATGCGGAAGGAGCAGAGAAACAGACCAAAGGTGCTCTGTTCTAAGCATCTACCTGCTGCCGTACATCACCACTGAGCCTTGAGTGGACACACCCGTGCTCTTCAGTGAGGCTCTCCATCATCACGTGGCCTTTGCTTATGCTCTGCCATGTGTATGCTGTCAAACTAAATGAAAGGGAAGAGAAATCCTGCGCTAGATCAGTAGATAAGGAGGCCTGAGGGTAAGTGACATGGGCCGCACTCCTACCTTACAAGCTGGCAACTGCGTCCCTAAACCTCTAGAGCCGGCTGTAGAATTGAGCTGGTGCCTGAGGGGAGGAGTTGTGTGTTCATTGTCTGTGATGATGATGTTCCACAGATGATGTTCCTGACCTGCTCACTCTGTACACACTCCCCGCGGAGGCTTAGTCACCGCTGTGGAGGGCTCAGTTACCATACACACCGTCTGCACATGCCCAATTCCAGATCCTTAGGTCAACAGTCTCTCCTAAGCTTCGCTTCACTCAACAAACACTGAGAGAGAACCTGCTGTATGATAGGTCCTCACCAAGCCAACGGACAACACAGGGAAGTGGGGGGCGGCTGGTAGCTCAGGTAAGGTCTAGCTACCGCTGACTTTATTTTTTCCCCTCAAACTTGGAGTAATAAAAACAGCAATAATAACTTGTGAAAACTCTGCCATTTTGGAGGAATTTAATAAATTACTTCTTTCCAAATGCTCAATATAAAAGGCCTTTTGACCCCCCCCAGACACACATCACATTATGCTTTAGTTTGAGTGAGTTCATTTTAGCTCATAAACTCTAACACGATGTTATTAAGAGAGGCAGGAGTGTTTAGGCAATGTTTAAGTGACCTGCACTCATAAATGGGGTCAGCAAGCATATGAAGGGTTTAGGGGAAACCATAGTGTCCTCCTGTCTTTCCCTTCTTTTATCATGTAAGGGTGTGCTGCTTTCCCCATCTATAAGGAAGGCACCTCCCTGGAACCAGAGATTGGACCCTCGCCAGACAGCCCCTGCAGACCCCTGAACCACGAACTTCTCAGTCTATAGAAACAAGAGAAACAAGCTTCACCTTATAAATTTACCAGTCCCGACTGGTTCTGACACTTCCCTCATGCAGAGCAAGCCAGGCTCAGGCATAACCCCAGTAAACCACTGGCTGGTGTTAGAAAAACGTAAGGACCCATAAAATGCCTGCTCTATTAAATTTCCTTTCTTTCTTACATTTTAATTACTTGATTACAATGCGTCATGGGGAAATGCTTGTTAGAATTATACCAAAAGTTGGGATACATGAGATTCAGATGAGTAATTCTGATATGATCTTCTTGGTGGTGCTGAGGTGTGAACACAGTCATGTGCCCGTACCGCTGAGCTGCATCCCTGTTAGGATGTGGCATTCACACTTCACGGTATCTTCTTCTAACAGTTGATCTGAAAACACTGAAGTCTTCTTGCCTTCTTTCCTGGTGTGTGTCCATCTTCCAGATAGGTGAGGCTGGGTCCCAGGATAGTCCTAGTCTTTATCTGGCTCTCCACGTGGCGGCAGTAACAGCACACTTCCTGAGGGAGGTGCTAGACCCAGGGCCTAATCTTGGATTCTCAATTTCCTTCTTTGCTTTGGATGCAAATTATCTCATCCTTTTAAGTAATAGCAAATATTGTTTGTGTCTGTTTCAAAGCAGTCATTCAGAATGACATGGAGCTTTGCCAAAGTCCGGCTAAACACATTTCATCAGACCATTTTTCATAGGGAGTTTTTTTTCCCTCACACAAAATTAGCAACAATTAAAATTGTGGAGAGATTTTCTGACGATGTCACAGCCTTTTAGAAGACAGAGATTATGAACTTTTTTCAAAAAAAGCAATTTATAATGCTAGTAATTTTCTCCCTCTATCCTGTTATTATAAGGCTAGTGGTTGTGGGTTTATTTATTTATTTATTCTTTTTTTTAAAAAAAAAACTTAGCTCCAGTCTCTGTAGCGCTCACATAATGGCCTGCCTCTAACTTCAGCCCATTGCCATGGAAGTAATTATGCTGCTCACTCAGGCAGCCAATTTGCTACAGAATCAAAGAGGAAGCAATTGGGTTCAAAAAGAAAAACAGCCTCATCCGTAGAGGATGCTGACGAGGGGAGGGTAGAGAGGACACCGATTTATGTGGAAGAGTACTGTGAACACACATTCTAAAACGAAATATCATCAGAGATGGTAGTATTTGAAGTGAATAAAATAATTGTCAGGGTCCATGGTCAGAGGGTTCTGAATGAATAGCTCTCTATAGTAACTTACATTTCACATAGCAATACTCCAAGTGAATCATTTCATTTCTTTCAGAAAGCCCTGGAAAAGAAGCCCAAGATCCCATGCTTTTGACATGACTTAGGTCAGCTTGCCCTATCTCTCTGGTTTGAGGGAGATTTAACCCCAAACTTCTTCCCCAAGCATATCAAAATCTACACTAGAAAAAAAATCATAAAATAGTCTTGAGGTCAAGAACCAAGTGTTCTCGGAAGCTCCGTGGAATCCACAGTCAGGAGACCCCAGCACAAATTGGAGCTCTGTTCCTTCTCTACTGTGAGAACAACCTCAACCACAGGGTTATTCCAGTGACCGAGGGAGACAGTGAAGGACGAAGAGGAGACAGTGCTTCTTAAAATGACAGTGCTCTCCAAGCCTACTTTCAGTTGTTTCGGCTGTTGGCTGCCCCCTCTTCCCCACCCCCACCCCACAGAAGATACAGAATGCAACCCTTTACTGCCAGCCTGCTTTTGTTGATGCTGTTTTGGTTTGGCTTGGGGTTTTGGTTTTGAGTTTAGTTTTGCGAGATAGGGTTTCTCTATGTAGCTCTGGCTGTCCTGGATAGACCAGGCTGGCCTCAGTCAGGTTAGAGATCCACCTACCCCTGCCTCCTAGATGCTGGGATTTAAGGCATACACCACCACACCCAGCTGACTCTCACCAATCTGTAAAAGGGCATCAGAAGCCTCGCAGCAGGGAATAAGGTGCAGTTTGCAGAGGAGCAAAGAGCATCTGGGAGCCAAGGGCAGGAACACTCCGGCTTTCTGCTATATAGGTGCAGAGCTGGACATGAAGGGTGTCACTCTGTGACCCCATGGTGTGGTCGGGAGGCAGTGGAGTCTTTAAAAGGTAGGGACCTCTGCTGACCACTAGGGGCATACTGTTCTTTCTCTTTTTCAGTCCAGTCATATAAGTAAATAGATGAGATTATCCCGCCATACCCTCCCTACCACTGATCCAAACTGTTAGAGCCAACTGGACACAGACAGAAATCTCCATGACTATGAGACAAAACAAAGCAAACCTTTCTTCTCTATAAGTTGATTAACTAGGGAATTTTGTCTTAGTACTGGACAGCTAATGAATGCACGAAGTTCAGCCTCGAAACTCAAGTTGGAGACTGAATGACGAGAGGCCTGGGGCCTGCAACGGTCTGGTCATGTGACTCCAGGCTATTTCTTCACTTACTTGGTTACTCAATTCAGACAGGGTGTAGAGACAGAGAATCTGGAGTCAGGCCTTCTGAGTTCCGATCTTGATTCCTCAAATGACTTGAGAGGTTATCTCAAGATAAATGCAAATACACGCCGGTGTTTATTGAACATTTATGAACGCCAAGGCTATTCCAGATGCCATCCAGGCAGTCCTTGCGATTACTGTATGAGCTGAACCCAGTTAAGCTGCCTGCCAGCTCCTCGAAACAGAGAGGAAAGCCAGACCCAAAGTGTGTCAGTGGCCAGCCAGAGCTCACTTGGCTTGTGGGTGCTACTTACACATATAACACAGTTGTACTGGATTCTACTGAAGAAACACACACACTCAGGGACTGCCCCATGGCTACCACACGAATCACTAATAACCATAGACTATTGCTCACCACAGAGCTGTTATGGCGGTCGTCTTCTTAGACACAACCAAGATCGGCAGCCTCCAGCCCTACTTTATACAGGTCGCAGAGCTCCTGTTCCTTATGGTTCCAAGGACCAAGTGCAAAGGGTGAAGCGTGTAAAGACAGATGATGGGTGTGCTTTTGAGTGTGCAAAATGAGACAGAGTTACCGTTGCTTCATTTTAGCAGCATCTGACATCATTTCCTCATAAAGGAAAAATTCAACCCGAAAGAAACATTTAACTACATTTTTTTTTTTTTTTACAAATCAACATCATCTGGTGTTGTAGCAATCTGCTCTATTTGCCAAAAAACCCAACTCGGGTGTAATCTTTGGTCTGGTGCATTCGCTCTGGCCCTGTTGTCCTAGCTCTGGACACTTCCTGGAATGTGAAATACCTGTTGTTCCATGGTGCAGCTTTTAGGGTCTCGCACTTTGGGCTTGTGCCTTCACTCTGCTGATTGGGTGCTCATTCATAAAAACTGTATTGCAGAGACTCCAGCTAAGGAAGCTTTCGTCAGTGCTTTCCTGAATATGTTATCCACCACCCTGTGCTGTCGGTTTTGAATTGTAAAAATCCCAGGGCAGACGCAGCAGTGACCTGTACGCCTTTGTAATCCAAGAACAGACTAGAGGCGTACCATGAACGTGATAGGTTACACGATGGCGCTAAAGAACGCCGCGGCTGTTTTACCACAGAAACAAATCTCTAAGAGAGACAGAACCACAGCAGTGTGCCACTAATTTGATTAGGTGGGTGTTTCCTGACCTATTGTGACCCGAAGCCTAGGGTGGACAATTACTGCTGTGTTACTTTAGACAAGTGGATTAAACTCTTGCACTATTGCTTCTGTGTGTAAAATGGAGAACAGGCAAATGGTAAAGCACTTACAAAGGTTATTACTTCATAGAACCCTCACAAGCTCGGCAGAGGAAATGCTACCCACTTTTCAACCTCACGAAGAAGCATTCAGCTTCATGGCTAGCACATCTAAATTCTCCCTGTTGGTAAGCGGCAAAGTGGAAACTCAAATACAGCTCAAATACAAAAGTTTTATAAATCTGGGCTCTTTCCTCTTCTCCAAAGACTGAAGATAAAGAAGGACTGTCACTGAGTATAAGAAACCAACTCAGTACGTGTCAGATCTCATGACCACTCAACCCCTGTCCTTATCCTCGATGTCTTAACTCTGGACCCGAGATTTCATGATGTTTGCGTTTGCAGGTCAGTGTTCAGAGAGCTTCTCAGTATCAATTCCAAAGGAAACCAATGCCAAATGGACTTTAAAGGTCAGAGTGTGACTTGTCCTCCTCCTCCCCCTGCCGTGCACTGGAGGTCAGGTCTTTCCTCCAGCCTTCAGTAAGAGACACTGGGCAGGAAATCCAGTCCTAACAGCTCAGCAGGTCATCAAGGGGGGAGGTGGTCCCCAGAGGGACTTTATCTAAGGGCGTTTGGCACAGAAATTCAGGCATGAGTCAGAACATTATATTTCTCCCAAAAGTTATACTCCCAGAGGAGCTGCTGTCACAACCAGAGCCACTGGGGACTGTGGCATTCCCTGTGAAGGCCCAGCACCCCCTGGCTGGGTAGTCACCCACAAGGGAATATCTCCTCTGGGCTTTCCTACCTTACCTTTCAGAGCAATGCCTTAAGTCTTTGTACCATAAAGTCCTGACATTTGTTAAAGCATCTCAGGGACCCCTACACCTAATTCTGCCATCCCCCAGCTTTAATAGGCTTACTCACATCCATACAAGGGCTGAGAAGGTGACAAACTTCTCCTAGGCTGTGTCTTCTGTCCCTTCTCCCAAAGACTGTCCAGTTGTCCATTAATCTTGCGTTAGAAGAGACGCCATCTATCAAGTTACGTTTTTAATGTACAGAATACTACTGCCCCCACAAAGCGCTGAGAGCAAAACCAGAAGAGTGTTAGGAAGTCTCAAGGGACAGTGTTGCTTCTTCTCGTCCTTGGCTTTCAGAAAAGACTAAAATTATCCCCGGCTCCACCGAGTGTTCTATGCATCTCCATATGGTTCAAGAGCTAGCAATCTAGCAACTCATCAATCTGTTTACAGACTGATGTTATGTTTAGGTTGATATTTGACTCTCAGAGCTATTGCCTTGCAAAGGCTTTAGAAATGACTGCTTTGTGGTAATAGAATAGATGTCACACTCAATGGAAACTAGTAATCATTCAACTGCACATTGTGGCCCCTTTATATTTACACACACACACACACATCACATGTTTATATACAAGCACAAGATCGGGTTGTGTCAGAGTCCCTGACATTGTCAGCTACGTCAAATACTGTGTGCTGATTTGCAAAGTGGCAACTCGAGCTCTGGGTATAAACAGCCTCACACAGAAATGCATATAAACTAAATATATCACTATCAATATACACATAAAATTGTGCAGTTACTCTCTCTCTCTGTACTTGTTTTTATCTCTTGGTATATGTCACAGTGGTATTTAAAATTTGCCAAGAGACATCAACAGTGATTGAAATAGCCTTTTTTTCCTTCCGTATTACAGTACCACAGAATCTTAGAGTTGGGTGAGACTTTAAAAGTTATTTGTTCTCTCTTCTAAGCATATGCAAGAATCCCCTCCTTTGCACACACAACAGGTGGTGATGTGTATGCTTGCATGCCCTTTGTGATGGGAAATTCACTTCTCCACACAGCTAAATGTTGATTAAATCTTTCTTATATCAAGACAGTAATTTCCATATCTGATAGAAATGAAACTCGTCTTCCTTGTCAAACTAGATTCTTTATATTTTCCACTTAGTCGTGTGCCAAGCTCAGGTGCTGCAGCATCATCGCTCGGCTGGCCTTGGCTTGCTTGTTGCAAGAAAGAAGGGCAGAGGGAGGTGTGGCAAAGGGAGGAGGCAGCAAGAGGAGGGGAAAGAAAGGATGTAGGAAGGAGGAACATTCTCCATGCTGTAGCCACTACAATTTAGAAAGAGCTGGTCTTACCTTGAAGTTTGAACATGGCTATTCTCAGCTAGCCGTTTTGCAGTTATAAGATACTTGCTGCAGACACTGTGATCTCCTGGATATTAGATCTGAGTGGTGTATGCCCTACATGTTCAACCACGGTATGTAGCTATGATTGGAACGTTCCTGAAGTCAAGTCTTTGTTTTCTTTGGTGCACATTGCCAAACGCACGCCCCACCCAGTTTTCTTTGTTTGTTTGTTTTTCATGAGTTGCTTAGATGTCATGATTTCCCATTCTATACATATGTCTAACTTCACTACCCACCCTCCCTGCTGGCCACAGGGGCCTTCCTTTCTGGACTTCAAGTGTCCAGACTGTTAGTTGCCATCTCGACTCCAACTCTGGCCTAGGTCACCAGAGCATCTCCTTCTAGATGCTGATCTAAGACCCATGGAGCATATATCAGAGATATATTACCATATATCTGTGAGATTATAAATGATAAACCATATATACTAAAGCTGGGGCAAACATGTCATCAATTTTCATGGTGGAAAACAAGGAGAAAAAGTCAGTTTAGAGAGAGAAGGGAATTGCAGATGAACAACAAGAAAGAGGAGAAACAGAGATGCCATGGGGAGAAAGGAAGTGAAGAGTGGAAGCTGCCTCAGTCTGGCTTTTCTGCTTGGGTTTAGTTCCAGGTAGACAACCACCAGCCATCGACCTTCACTCAGGACTCTCATACCGCACTATGCACATGGTATACTTGAACATATCCGTACACATGTGGATACTAGAAGTCGGCATTGTGCGTCTTCCTTAAATGTTCTCCACATTGTGGTTTGAGACAGGGTCTCTCACTGAACCTAGAACTCACTGACTCAGCCAGGCCAGTAAGACACCAGGATCCTCTTAGCTCCGCCTCTATAGCACTGGGAAGAGAGATGTGCGCTGCTGTGCCCAGATCTTTAGTAGGTGCCTGGAGTTCACCCTCAGGCCCACATGCATGCTCAGCAAGCACGTTATAGCCTGAGCCATCTCCCCAGCCAACCTGACTTTTATATTCGGAAAACAAGAATCCTTATTTCTACTGATTTTAATCGTTATTTTATTTATATTAATTTTAATTATCTATTTGTTCATCATTTTGGTGCCTCAGAATTTCAGATTGGTATCTCATAATGTCTCTCTCCCTACTTGCAAGCAATATTCTTCAAACTATTCAAGCCAGTCCCTGTGTGAAGAAGGAAAAGGAAACAGGGCGTGGCCTGGACTTCATAAGCCCATTGTGAGCTCTCGATTTATCTTGGTAGCTACAAAAAATTTACAGGTGGTCTATCTAATTGTCCAGACTGAAATTTGAGGCGCTAAGAAATCTTCTTACTTTTGGTCCATGACTCTAGACATGTTCCCGTTCTCTCAGCGCACATTCTCATTGATCCTGGTTCAATCTTGCTTTCCTCTGGAAATCACGTTTTTGTTGTGCATGAAGGAAATGACAATCACACAGGAGTAAGGATAGTTGTCCTCACACATGCAGCTTAGCCCGAGTATGTGATTACCCCTCTTCGTTTCCAAAGTCTTTATTCTATATCTTTTCATTTCTGCAGTGTAGAAAGCTAGGAACAGCTCTACCAAGCCAAACTCTTTTATTTAAAAATACTGTGAAAAATAAGGATTCACTTTTTAAAAACTCATTAAGCCTGACTACACACACACACACACACACACACACAGACAGACACACACACACACATACACATACAGACAAAACACAGCTATAACTGCAGCAAATAATTATTTTGGGTTTGCTTTATGTTAGGCTATAAGTTAAATGCCTGCAACATCTCATGTAAGCCCCAATAACTTACAAATTTCTGATTAGTAATTATAATTCTTAATTTAATTGCTACCATTTTATTTTATCTATAAATTTATAAAAGCATTATAATTTATAAATCATTTGCTTATAATTGTTAGAGGTTTGTAATTGTCAGAAATTTATGTTTTCATTTATTTACATTTTCAGATAAAGACACACCACTTACGTATAATGACTTGCCAAAGGTACACAGCTAAAAGACTTTAGAGCAGAGACCAGTCCAGTCATGATTCACCTCCTAAACAAACAAGGCCTCCAACACTGCCTCTCTTAACCACAATGTTCCTGAAGCATTAGTTATGGGTGCTACTGTTGCTATTATTATGTTGTCCATCTCATTAAGACCTCAGCATTCATCCGTGGCCCAGAGAAAGTTGACTATGTCATGATCCTATGGCTCCTTAAAAGCCCTAACCACCAGTTGTTAAGTCAGTGACTGACCACCACAAATTCTCACATTCCTCGCGGGTTTGTTCAGTGCCACGTTTAGAAGCTGTTCAGTGCAAGCACATTGAAACAGAGTTTTTCAAATGACCAAATCACAAAAAGTACTCTGCACATACAATTGAAATAGTAAAATCCAAGCTTGCTATAGATTTACAGCACTCGCTTTTACCTACACTTTCTTCCTTCTTAAAATTTGTTCAAAAATAATTACAGCCACATCATTAGAGCACATCCATATTGATGGTATGCATTATCAGGGTCCAATAATTCTTTTTGTATACATTTTTAATTAAAATAGACTTAGTGTATCATCTTTATTATTATTCTTCGTCTATATCCATCTATTACTAGACATGCACGTAACAGACATACTATAGGTAAGTGAAAATATTTAGTCGTGAGATGTTAAAGAACTTTGTGCCCCGGGGTGATAAGGTAGAAGGGTGGGAAAGACTGAATAAGATCCTAAAGTATGTTTGCCAATTTCCATTTCTAAGATGGCATACTTAAGAAAACCGATGCTCGGGAGGAAAGGATTGTTCGGGCTCACAGCTGCAGAAGTTTCGGTCCATGGTCTTTTGACAGCATTGCCGTGAGTGAGCTGCGGCACCCTGCAAGAGAGTTTTCAGTAGACCAAAGCTGCTCACCTCAGACAACTGGGAAAGAGAAAGAGGAAGGCACAAAGATAAGATGTACCCTTCAAAGGCATACTCCACGCTACAACCTATTTCTTCAGTCAGGCCTAGGTAATCCATGAACATGGCTAGCATCCCTGTGATCCAATCCCCTCTCACAGTCCCACCAGCTTCTGACACATGAACCTTTTGGAGGGATGCTTCATATTCAAACCATAACAGGGGCTAAGCTGAACTTCACTAAGAGAATGCTTGCTTTTTTTATGAGTACAGAGAGAAGGCAGGTTGAATTGATGAGAAACCTGAAATTTGTAGTAAGGTTAAGAATGATCCCTAGAATCACAAACCTGCGGTCCAACAGCCTGAAACAAGGAGATCAAGTTCAAGGCCAGCCTGGGCTACAGAGTAATTTTAAGGCTAGCCTATGCCATTTAGGAAGATCCTGTCTCAAAATAAAAAATAAAAAAGAACTGGGGTTATAGTTTAATGACAGAGCATTTGCCTGGTATACATAAGATCCTGAGTTCAAACTTTGGTGTTTCAAAAGAGAAGGAGAAAGAGGAGGAGGAGAAGGAGGAGCAAGAGGAGGAAGAGGAAGAGGAGAAGGAAGAGGAGGAGGAAAGAACATCTAAATATGTTAACTAAGAAACATGGGTAGCTCCCCATCACCAAAGTTAATGAGAAAAGTTTATTGAAACTTAATGAAGACGAAGTTTGTTAGTAAACACTACTCATAGGCTCTTACTCAGCTATTAAAGAGCATGTGTGGGCAAGTTTTATGTCACCTTGACACAAGCTAGAGCCATCTGAAAGGAGGGACCCTCAGCTGAGAAAATGTCTCCATAAGATCTGGCTGTAGGGCATTTTCTTAGTTAGTGATTGATGGGGAGATGGGAGGGCCCAGTTCACTGTGGGTGATGCCGTGCCTGGTCTGATGGTCCTGGGTTGTCTAAGAAAACAGGCTGAGCAGGCCCTGAGGAGCAAGTCAGTAAACAGCAGTCCTCCACGGCCTCTGCATCAGCTCATGCCTCCAGGTTCCAGCCTTGCTTGGGCTCCTGTTCTGACTTTCTTCAGCGATGGACCACAATATAAAAGTGTAAGCCCAATAAACTCTTCCCTCCCCAGCTTGCTTGGTCTTGGCATTTCATCAAAGCAATAGTACCCCAAGCTAGGACAGAGCATTTACGCATGGTTTGAAGAGGGGTTCGTCCAACACACACAAGTGACCTGCACTGGGAATTGCCGCAACCCATGGAAATATTCCTGTAGCCACCAGGATAACCTTAGGCCCACTAAATTGATGGTGACCATCATGTACTTATGTTCTTCCCCAGGGCTTCAGTGAAAGAGACTTCGTTTTAATTTCCAGTCCACAAATGCCCTCAGTGGGAATAATAACAGCCTCTTGCTGCAACGAGCCCATGTTTAACTGACAGGACTGGGCCTGATTGATGGATGACTGTGGAAACATTCTCTCTCTTCTTCCTGGGGGTCCCCAAAGTTTTTCAGGCTCCAAGTACTCATCAGGATTTAAATGTGCACATGCTTCCTAGACGAAATGTCATGAAACCAAGGTAGATGCATACACAGAATTCTCCACACAAATGTTCCTGGCTTTGTTAATATTAGCCCCAAATAGGAAAGATCTCAATCTCCTTCAATGGTTGGTTGGAAGACAGTTAAAGTGTTACACACTCATGCAACGGAACTGAGCAACACAATGGGAATTAATGATTGGTACACAGATTGATTTCATGTGTGTAATGCTAAATCAAAAAAGCCAGTCACAAAAGCCTGCACACTGTGTGACTACACATAGAGGTGAAACAGGAAAAGCAGAAATCCAGTCAGGAGCTACCAATGGCCAGAATAAGGTTACCAAAAATCTCCACCTAAAACGGCACAGGGGACTTGGGAATGAAATGAAACTATTCTGTTATTTGATCATGCCAGTGTTCACAAATAATACACTGACTAAATTTTCAATACCCATATACCAAGACGAATACATTTTACCGTATGTGAATTGCTTAGTAAATCTGAAGATTTTTTTTATCTTTTTTTCATTTTTTTGCAAAGGGAAGGAAAAAGCCCCAATTATATAGTTACCCTTAACCCCTATAAATATTCAGGTAGCTTTTTCAACTGGGAATGATTAACTTGGTTAATGAATAGGGAGTCAGGGTTGGACCATATCACCCAGCAAGGCAAGCTGAGGAATATTCTGAAGCCACAGACAGCATTTGTTGGGAAAAAAGTCCAAACTAGATCTCAAGAAGTCATGAATAACTATGTTCATAGCAGCATTGTTTGTCATAGCCAGAACCTGGAGACAACTTAAATGGCCCTAGACCAAAGTATGGATAAGGAAAATGTAAACAACGGAGTACTACACAGCAGAAAAAATAATAACATCTTGAAATTCACTGGCTAATAGATGGAGCTAGAAAACATCATATTGAGTGAGGTAACCCAGATCCAGAAAGACAAATATAATATGTGCTCACTCATAAGTGGTTTTAGACATAAAGCAAAGAAAGCCAGCCTACAAATCACAATCCCAGAGAACCTAGACAACAATGAGGACACTAAGAGAGACATACATGGATCTGATCTACATGGGAAGTAGAAAGTAGAAAAAGACAAGATCTCCTGAGTAAGTTAGGAGCATGGGGAAGGGAGGGAAGCAGAGAAAAATGTATAGTTCAATAAAATCAATTAAAAAAAGAGGGGAAAAAAGAAGTCACAAATAGAGTACATTCTATATATATGATGGTGATGCAACATCTAGTCCCTCTGGGCTCCCTGTAATTGGCTTTTGAAAGAACTTTCTAGCTGGCATTGCATCCCTATGGTTGGGGATGTGGCTTGGCCAGATTGCAGGAGGGACAAGACTGGGATGTAAGACTTCTGATGTTGCCCTTGCTAGTCTGGTGATGGTGTTTAGATAATCCTGGAGCACACCACCCTTCCTTTGAGTCCGTCATCAGAACAAAATAACTGGAGAGAGAGAGAGAGAGAGAGAGAGAGAGAGAGAGAGAGAGAGAGAGA
>LOJH01007488.1:9452-30930 GCA_001685095.1 Ellobius talpinus
ATATATATATATATATATATATATATATATATATATATATATATATATAGTCTTCATACTTTAAATGTCTCAGAGTTTAAGTCCTTAGAACTTTATGGTTTTTAGAAGCACCCTTGATACTTTTTAAGAGTTAAAAATCTATCTATACATAGACTTTAAAACCATCTATATGTAGAGCCCTCCAAAATATTATTTTACATCCTGAACTAGCTACCTAGTTAGTGAGACTCCATTCAGATGCACATCTTGCACTCAGCAACCTTCTCACCATCTCTGCCAATACCCTTAACTAACATCTTAACTTTAAGACGCTTGAAACTGATCTGTTGGGGTCCCTTCCTAATCACGCTGCTCAGCAGATGGCTTCATCTTAAGAAGTAGCAACTACATCCTTCCAACTATGTCTATTGCTTAGGGTTGTCCTTGGTACCCCCCACTTACAACTAATCGATGAATTGATCCACTGGCTATGCTTTTATATTTGTGACAAAGGTGGCCTCTTCTCTCCATCCCTGCCATCTCATCCTTATTTCAGATAACACCACCCTCATTATTGTCATCATCTCTAAGCTTCCCTTTCAGGCAGTGAGAATGACCCAATGATTGGTCATATTAGACTAGGCTACCTCACTCTTCACAGTTCTAATGGCTTCCCATCTCATTCATAAAAGAAAGTTCCCCGATTCCTAAGTTTGACTTCTTCTGGGCTTTTTCTACTTCCTTCCTCACTTGCTGCAGGATCCCTCCTTATTGCTTTTAAAACACACCCAGCACATCTCAGCCACCACACTGTCAGCTAGGTTGAACACATTCCTCTCCAGACATCTCTGCAAACATTATCCAGTACTTGTTTCCCCAGTCCAGTTTCTGAGTCAAGTTCTAGGCCAAAGAAAATTCTCTAAGTACTTTATCTGAAATAAGAGCCCCTCTACTTAAACACCCTCATCTTCCAATTTCTTAATCCTTTGTGATGTTTTTCTTAGCATTTATAATGCCTGAAAAATACATTTAAAATGTAGGTTTCACTCTACATTCAGTGTAAACACGTGTGTCCAGACCATGCCTGCTTTGTTCCCAGCTATAACCACAGAACTTAAAGCATTGCCTGACATATGCTAATCACTCAGAAATCCTATTGAATGAGAAAATAAATGAGTAAACGATGATCCCAAATCACCTTCCCTTGGGAGACAGAGAAGACACAGAAGAAAGTTTCTTTGAATTTATTCTTTTACCATTCAAATCCCAAGAGAGTCTGACTGTATCCTGCACATTAAATGGTTTAGGAAAACAGCAGCACACAATAAGATATAACCGAGTTAGTGATTATATTAGCTGAGTGAATACATCTATGTACAGGCCAGTTTAGGAAGAAAAAAAGCAGGTTTCTGCAAATTGTTGTGCCTTTGTGTTTTTAAATTTCAAGTCACGTTGTAATGTATAATATGATAGGCAAAACAGAGCTAAAGTCTTTAAAGCACACATACATGAGTACATGGTGTGACGGGGCAAGCACAGGCAACAAAGTTATCGAGATTCTCCTGTAGCAGGCACCTTATGGGAGGAGGGAAAGTGGAAGAGGTCAAGTCATACGTGAATGTGATTGACACTTGGAGCCAAATATTTTGTTGGGTTGGACTCTCCTTGCACTGTAGGAAATTTAGAAGCATCACCAGCCTAAGAAACAGTAAAAAAAACCCTAATGTACAACAGTCGAATATGTCTTTAGCCATGGATTAGTCATCTGCTCAGAAGATATTGTATTTACATCTACAATTATGGCTAGATCTATAATACACATGGTATACGTTCCATCATGCAAGGTGCATATGATAATGAGGTACTTATTGGTGGCCACTTAGGACTAGGGCAGGCTAGAGATACTTCAGGGAAGAAGAGAGCTCATAGCTGACTTTCTATGGCAACGGAGACCCATGCCCCTCTGAAGTATTCCACAAGGTTTCATGTGACTGAAATTGGCTGTGGAAGACCTCAGCAGATAGGAATCACAGGAAAGCAAAAAGTTGGAGACAAAGTCAATGGAAGAAAAATGATACCAGGAAGAAGAGCAGAGTTCATTTCCCTTCTATGTCTTTTTTTCTTGTTGTCTTCGTAATTATAATAGTACATCACTATGTGATTATAACAATGACAACAAAATACACTCTAGGTGTATTTTTTTCAAACAAGAAAAGCCTATTCAAATTAAAGGCTATTGATCAGGCATTCACTTGGAAAGGAATGGGGAAACTCACTTTAGAAAAAAAGGCAAAGGAATTACAATTGTGGGAATTCTTTTTCTTTCATTGATTTTTAACAGCACAGCACTTCCTTCGAGGTCTTTTCCACAGGGCAATGAAGAAACTCTAGAATTCTTTTTATTTCTATTCACTCAACTCTGCCTTGCCTCCTTATACAGCTGCTGAGCATCTTCTGCACATTTTTAATGATAAGTCTCTATTAGTTGGCTTCTTCCTGCTTCTGGAATGTGTTTGCCACTAATTAGTGCTCTGACCTCAAGAAGCTAGAGGACACAGAGTCAAACTCATGTCAAGAGGCCTTTTGTAGACTGAGCATAAAGGTGAACAAAAGGGCACCAGTTCCCTCTGTCTCCTTCCTCCTTTGTCTCTTTTGTTCCATTCCATAGATTTGCATATCATGGATTGGGATGCTTTCTCCCATACCTATAATCACTGCTTTCCTCAAATTTTCCACCTGGATGCATGTCCCTCCAAAGAGAATCTTCAATATTCCCAGTTCAAAGTACATCTTAAGGCATGAAGACATCATTTAAATACTATCATTTTCCCTTCTTTTTTTGCCTATTGACCAACTTTCTCCTTTTCCCTATATGCTTGCAATATAAATTCAGCATTGGCTGCAATCTTGAAAAGAGCTAAATTCACTAAGTATGAAGAAAGCTCTCTGGGTATTTTACCAAGAAGATTATATCAAGTTAGGATTTTGTCAAGACGAGTTCCATGGAAAGTAAAATAAGAAACAAGGAGAAAGACACATGCCCAACAGTGAAGACTGGAAAACAAGACACACCTGTTACAGAGGACATTTAAAGGGAATTGGTGAAGAAATAAAAACATGGTCTTCATGTTTCCTGAAAAATCTTCATTCTGTGAATGATAGATGCTAGCTAGAGTGGGCCATTCATGACTTACAGATGAGCAAACTGCTCATTTTAATGTAAAGAAAGTGACAGGACTATTACTTCAGAACATGATCAATACTTAATCAAGACCAGATCTTCATGGATATTTTTCACATTCGTTAAAAGCCATGTTTGGAATCAAAAACTCTGTCATTTCCTTTGTCACAAAGTGAAATGGGCACCACATAGAGTCGCCTTCTGGCTTCATTGAGACCCACTGCCAGTGACTTTTCTTATTGTCAATACAAAACAGCATAAGAGTTAGTGTTTTCAAATTCCTGATCTACCAGAGAACCTAAACTGTCATAATTCCTACTCATTCATTAGTTTTTCAGAAACCAAATTTTGCAGCATCTTTAATTGTAGTTGAATTTCTGAGTGAAGCCATTTTTTTCATATATATAGCATTCTCAGTCCTCGTTGGTGCATAGGCTGGGATCAGTCAACATGCCTCACCGATAAGCTGATGGGTACACTTCACAGATATTCCAGATTCATACAGTGCAATGTTTCACAACACATAACACCATGAGATCACTGTATGAATCCAAGAATTCCTACCTCGCTTGTGGTTTGCAACTTGAACAGAAGAAACTGTTGACAAAGCTAATTTGGGAGCAACTGCATAGGTTTAAAAAATAAACAGCAAATTAGAAACAGCGAAACGTTCAAACTGTAGTTAATACCTTATTACCAATCCACTTTTTGGAGCCCTAAGTGAAGAGAATATTCATATAGTTTCTTCCTGGAAATCTGTTGCAATTACAAGGAAGGCTTTTATTTGACTGAAAATGGTTCAACATCGTCATTAGTAATAAAGTTTAGAAGCTTACATTTTAGCGGGAAGGAGAAATAGCATTTAAATAGAATTCAGCGAGCAAAGCTTATCCTCATCACAATATGGATGTTAGGATCCCTGAATGTCCCACTTCACAAGTAGCTGTTGTATCGTTGGGGTAATGAGCAATCTCAATGCCTCAGTTTACCACGTTACTCTGTCTGTTGACCATTTGTCAGTCAGACCACTTGTCATTGTTGAACTGACTAGACAGCACAGAACCAAGTCACATGGCCAATCATTCAGCAGTATTCAGAGTTACCTTGAATATGGATCCCTCTAAAAACTGTGATTTCCTCTTAGTGTGTATTGTATTTGTGCTGTGTACTTTGTTAATGATTGGGTTGTCTTTCTAAGGAAGCCTGTTGCTTCTTTTCCAATTATTCATGATGAGTTGCTTGTGTAAATAACAACAACACAACAAAAAAAATCCCCAAAACCAGAATAGGGGCTAGGGGGTCTTTGCAGATGTTGACAAGAAAAAAATTATAATTCCACAGAACTGACCTCTGCTAGACAGCATTCCATTTACTAGTATTTCAAATTTAAGCTCTTAATTCAGCTGCGTTACATTTTAAAGCAGATTCATTTGAGTTCCTTATCTGAATCCCAAAAAGTACAATTGACTTTCCCTAATGATATTTCTGTAAGTTTTTGTCCCAAGACACCAAAAACATAGTAAAATATTCTAATGGGTCCATTTCAGGATCGGAACAAAGCATAATCTTATTTGGCTGAAGACACACTGTGAAGAAGTACTAAGCCTTAGGTCCTTTCTTGCATATTTGTTGCACTTCTGAATTCAGTAGGAAATACTGTGCGCCATTTCAAAGATGCTCTCAGGGAACATGCCAAGGAATAAAGCCACTAAGACTCCCCAAGTCCTCAGAGAATTGTATTAACAAGGACTTGCATGGTCTGTATTTCTTCTTCCACATATGTACCCAGAAACTTGAAGAAATTCATTTAGAGCAGATGATTAAGGTAATTCTATTTGCTAGTAATATATGTATCTAGGACAGTCTCAGTTTCATCACTGATAGTGGACTGAAAATGCAGCCCTTCCAATTTGACTCCTCAACAAATTGCTAATATATTTTGTTTTGGTTAGTAGCTATTTCCTGGTTCCTCCTTTTGCTCATTTCCTCCTCCATCTGTATTCATTAGAGTTCAAAAGGAACATCCTGTCTATAACTAAGGAAGGCAGAAGTCAGTGACGAGTGTTTTATTTTTGGAGAAAGAAGGCAAAAGAACACTGCTTTCTATTGAGATGAGCTCCTATTTATATACAAACGCATGCACATATAGGCGAGATGTCAGTGTGAATCTAACATTACCTTGTAACCTAAGGAGTTCGTCATTCATTTTAAAAGTTCTATTTCTTCCTACATAATCCTGTCAGTTTCCTCTCTCCCATTTCCCTGCTCCCCCTTTCTCTACTTCTTTCTCTCTCCCTCTACTTCTCCCTTTCCCCTTCCTTCCTCCATTACTCCCTCCCTCCCTTCCTCCCTCTTTCCCTTCCTTCCTTCTTTCCTTCCTTCCTTCCTTCCTTCCGATATCAGCAGTCATAAAACAATTACTGTTCTTAGAACAGACAGAAACCAGGAAAAATTTAAAAGCTGGTTAAAAAAAAGAATGTTCATTGGTAAAGGAGATGGAGGCGTGGAGGGGTAACCAAACAAGAAAATTTATTAGAATGTGTATGTATGCATTATCATAGATATGAGAGAAAGAGAAGAGAGGGAAACAGAAGCAGAGAAGAGAGGCAGAGGGAAGGATGGAGAGAGAAAAAGAGAGAGAGGGGCAGAGACAGAGAAAGAGAGAGAACCAAAGTTTTCCAAGTCAATATAGAGCAACAGTAAAAGAAAACAGACCTGCTGGGAGTTTTAGTGCTGCATTTATCTATTTATCCTGACCCTCAAAGCAATGGAAGCACCAGTGATTTACTTAATAAAAGTCAAAAGGGAAGGAAGGAGCTTGCGGTGCCCATAAATTTTAAAGCATGCTGTGATGACAACTAAACTCTAGGCTTTTTGGGGGCTCTATCAATGTAAATTTGTTCAAGACTTATAAATTCTGTGCTGTGTCACCCATCTCCTCCAGTCCCTCTTTACTCCAATATTGCCAGGTCAATCTTCATGTTAGAAAAAAAGATTCGAATTATGATTAGTTCAAAGACAAGGCATCCATGGTAATGCTCTCTTTAGTGTTAAGCTGGTATGTAGGATCTTTCCCCCCAAACATGGGATTTTTATATCAGTAGGAATTTTAGATGCTCCTACCTTGTTTTGGGTTAGAAACCTCAAGGGAAGAAATATTCGGCCATATCCTATTAAACTTTGGAGGAGCTGCATGCATCGGGAAAAATCAGGGCATGTTATTTCCAACTATGATGTCATTTGGGCTAAACAGAAATATATCTATATGGACAAAAACACCAACCACATGCCTGTTTTTTTTCAATTTGGTTGTGATGCACTTAAACAAAACATGACTTCCACACCAAACAAGAACAAGCAATTGATGACTCCCAAAACATTGAATGGACATTATTTATTTAGCTACTTCTTTAACAAAGGTTTGCATTTACTTTGGAAATAAGTAGAGTGTTCTTACAGAAATAACCAAATAGGGACTTCAGCAATTCAAACTGATCTAAAGCTGGAGCCTTAAGCTAGAAGATAACACTAAAGAAATCATTTCTCACTTGAAGTTTCCATTCTACTCAATTTATATTTACAGATATGGACTGGTTGCATTAGTCTTTCATGAGAGATCCTCTGTGGTATGTTTTAAGTGTGAGCCATTATCTCTGACAGGAAGTAGATCTATTTCCTGTTTTTATGCATGCAATTTCTCAGAGATGGAGAGAAGGAATTACTGATGTCTTGCTAAAGGGTCTTCCAATCACTCCTAAGACTTGTATTTATGGGTATATTTTCATGATTTTTTCCCTTGAAATACATTTCTAGAGTTATTTGTTATAAACAGGAGATAATTGAATTGAGGGCATGGTTTTATTTAATAGTACCAATTATGTTTTAGGTTGTAAAGGCTCAAATACTATACGGAAGGGAAGAAAGCCTCCATGTTTAAGACTTGATGATCTGAATCTGGCAGTTTTGTTAAGTGCAAAGACCAAGGCTTGTAAAGCAGCTATTTCATGATTGAATATCATTCATTAAAGCCAGCTTGGATACACATCTCTCGTGTATCATCCTTTGGAATCACCCAGTCTTCAGGGCAGCTGTGACTCTGTCTTGCCTCTGTGCATTACTGTGGGGGATCCTGACGTCTCATTGGTAATGTGTCCTGGAATGAGTTTCAGTACTGCTAGTTAAAATTTCATAGATCTCCTTTTTGTCTCCCTGATTAGATTAGATCTCTTCAAAGATGGACAAAGCCTTTGAGAGACCTTCAGTAAGTATCTAATAATTGAGGAATTGATATCAAGTGGCTGGGCTACTGTAAACAGGTATTATCAGATTGTTTCCTCCATCATTAGATTATTAGATTATAGCAAATAACATTCTTGCAAGACATGGAACTTTCCTATTACTCTGGCTAACTTGTTGGGAAAGCTAATCTCACAGACCCACTGGTGCCACAGCTCCATCCTCCTCTGGTTTCACGCACGTGGATGCACAAGCAAAGAAAACCTTTGTATTGCTATAGCTATCAAAATTTATGACCAGAAAAACAATGTCATATTTTTCTGTATTTCTTTCTGGGCTTTGTTAAATAATCAAATACTTGGCAACATGTATGCCACACAGACTGGGGATTCAGAGGTTGCAGACTTCCATTTCACCATGCTGATCCTGGGTAGGTACTGAATCAGTGGAGTAAGTCTGATTGCCTTTGATGATCTGCTTTGGGAAGCTGTACATTTACATTTTGAGAGAGTTATGCCAAAATAGTTTATTTAAAATATTTCATTTAACTAGTTTTATTTTAGTTACTTATATTGTTAGTACCAAATTTAGTATTAGTTTCGTCAGAGGCAAATTAAGGTCATAAATAGGGGAAGTATTGATAACTGTAATGCTTCGTAGTTAATGACTGTGCCTTGATGAAATAAACACAGCCATCTAATTTATTATTCTATTAATAGATTTTTATTGAGAATTTTAAGAAATTCTTCAGGAATAATAGTGCATGCCTATAATCTGAGAACCTGGGAGTTAAAGACTTGAAAGTTTCTATGAGATAAATCCGAGCCTAGCTGCATAGTCAACCCTAGGCCAGCTGCAGGTTATGAAGTGGAAGTCTGTCCTGAAGAATGACAGAAATTTAGGCAATTTTATAACAGCTTATAAGTACATTTTAGCAACTCATTTCATGAATTAAATTTTATTCCCTATTTGAATATATTAGATGTCTATTTTATTTTAGGTAGGTCTTTTCTTAGTTTTTGTGAGTTTTCTTCTGGGATTTTGAGGTTGCAGTTTATTGGTCTTTCTTGAACTTAAAAAAAGTATCGATCATTTACCTGACTGTACGGTATTTACAAGGTGGACACTTGTTATTATCTGTTCCCTGAATATAATCTGCATAGAATATCATTTATCTCCCCCATATTCTGTCACTAAGATAGTTTCTTGGGCAATGGAAATCATTGTTGTTGCCTGAAAATATATTAGAGATTTTTTCCCCTAATAGCTGTTGTTATGTAGGGTTGCTAGCCTTCCTGAATGATGGAAAACTCCTATACCAATCATCCATGGGGTAAATAGTATATGCTATGTGTTCTTTTCAGGGAGTAAAAGCATCATGAGAAATGAGTATTAATATCCCTGGCTTCCAAACTCAAATATCTGGTTACTGTCTATTCATATGTGTTTACATATTTGGTCAAACACAAGATTTTAAAAAACTTGATATTGCATCTTAAATTTAAAAAAATACCTTGTTTTATAATTTGAAGGCCAACTTAGAAAACAATAAAAATTATCGTATTACTCTCTTATTCTTTTGCTTCTTTTAATAACCTGGAATTAAGTTAAAGATTCAATAAATAATAACAAATACTTAATTCCCTGAAGTAAATTAGGCTCATTTGAAAGTGCACAGATAGCATAACTGAGATGCATTCCATCTTCTCAAATCCAAATGTAATGAAGCCTCTGAGAATTCTTAGCCATTGAACTACTGGTTACAAATAGATAAACAGTGCAGACAGCACAGTCTTACAGTACGCCAAAAAAACCTTGTGCTGTATTGGGAAAACCGCTGCAAATTTATTGATTTCATTTTATTCTCCAATCAGCTAGGAGAATCTCTAGATCTCAGAATGGTGCTTCATTACGAGGCAAATGGCCCCGAGAGTCATAAGATGAGGAATTCTGGTCTCAGCTGTACCACTTAAGAGCGATCTGGCTCTTAATTGGCCAGAATTCCATTTTCCTTATACTTAAGACAAAGATGCTGGACAAGTGGTCTCCAAGATTTCTTTCAGCCGACAAGTCTGTCAATCCAGCGGTTCCCTCATGGTTTAACAAGATCACACTGAAGTTTATGGAAGCCTAAAGGGATAGATAACACATTTGCTCTTTAGAGCTCCCTCCATGAGAGGATATGACTGCTGTATGCTTTGGTTGTGGGCCTTTTCACTACCAGAGGAACTCCTTCATCAGAGCTTAGGAAGCACCGCCGGAAAGAGATCACTGTAGATGGTCAAACACTCAGGAATAGACTTCAGGGACACTGGGCCATATGGGACAATAGACTGATGTCTCACTATGCTACCTCCTTAACTGGACTCCACAGATGCCTATGTACATGATAAGGAGAACATAACATACATAGCACAAAAGGCATCTTTAAAGATAAGCAAGGTGTTAATATCTGAAATATACACAGGTTACAATTACCCTAATGTTATTTTAGATTTCAAATTATCTATTAAGAGCCTAGAAAATAGCTATTAAGGGTAAATTTATATAAAATATGGTACACATAAGCAGAGCTCAGGCCAGACCTCAAATTCTATCACTTTATAACTTCTTAATTTCTCTAAGTCTAAGTTTTCTGATTGGTAAAATGGAGAAAATAGCGTTACATGTTATAGATACTGCATGGCACTGAGTATCCAGTAGCTATTTGTATGAAAATGGAGATCAATAATTAGTATAAATGTTCTTCCAGACTTAAAGTATGGCGAGGAATGCGCTCCCCTATTCTTTTTTTGTTTTCATTTTCCCAAAGCAAGTTATTCTGATCTGCATAAGGCTCATGAAGATGTAGTTTGCTCTAGAGATAATCTGCTTCTAGATGGTGTCAATGAACTCTTCTGTTCAGAATGACAAGCTATCTCCCAAACTCTGATAAATATTAGATTTAAACCTTTCACAATATAAGGATGGTAATATTCACATTTCTGTTTGGAAACTCATTAGCTTAGCAAATGATTCACATATGTTGTTTTTCTGGATTCTTTTTGTTAACAAAATCCTTGTGAGAAATTCTAAAACAATTTGGTTGTAACACTTGAAATCCATTTTCATGAATTAGAAAAATTGAGATTCATGATATAAAAATGAGAATCAGGAAGAGCATTTTTTCTCTCTTTTGTTTCCCAAGGAAAAGTATATGCACTGTAAATTGAAAAAAAATACCATGTTAGAATTGCTAAAGCTGACCATCTAGTGCCAACACCTTAGTGAATCAAGCTGAAAAGCAATCTCGAAGCAGAAACTAAAGACTTTTGATTGATATAATCAGGTTTTGAAGGCAAGATTGCCATAAAATATTCTATCATGTGATATTCACTAAGCAGAAAAGGAAAGTGAGTTTCAGTTTAGTTGTGGACAGTCTTTAAGGACTGAGTAAACTGACCATTCTTTCCAATCAAGGAGAAAATGTACCGACTTTTTTCTAGAATATTTGTCATATATTATCTTCTACTATGGTGCTTTAAATAACTGGGAAGCTATTGCTAAGGGCATGGTGGAAGGTTTAAGGCAGGAGTTGGAAACTAGCCATTATTTGATTCATGTGTAAGATAAGTTAGATGAGTTGTTCTTCCAATATATTAATAGCACTAATGTTAATATAATCTTTTGGTTCAGAAACATCACCATAATATAAGCTGTTACTGGAAAGATGCTGGTGAACCTTCATTAAGCACACATCCAAGGGAATTTGAAGGGTAGATTGGTTGGGAATAATACCACAGGGCCATTCTGTATTTATTCATTGCTAGTGTTCCTTGGGAAATCTTCAAAAGGCACTATGGATGTCCTTTGAAAGTGTCTATAGAAGATCTCAAAGCTCTTCAGGAGAAATTCTCTTGAATGTAATCTTGCCATCTTCACAGATGTCAGCCTACTTCTGAGACACACAGCATCCTTAAGCTGATGGGAGGAGAGATGAATTTAATGTCATAGTAGGAGGCCTCTTCTTGGGATGACACAGTTACCTGCATTTTACTGTAAGCAACTATTTCAACAATAGATTGGTTTATTCTCACAGAGTATGTGTAAGTATCTTACATAATTTGCATAGCTCACATACTCACATCTATAGTAGCCCAACATTTATATACTCACATTCTGCTAAGTCTATTGGGAAGTTGTACTATGGTAGAGGAACCACATGCTTTAATGGGACAAAAGTTTGTGATCCTTTGTCCTCATTCACCATGCTTGTATGTTCTGCTGACAGAACAGTGAAGTGCCAGCAAAATAATTCTATTTTTCTCCAAAATCTGTGGCTCTCTGTACAGAAATGCGTCAATTCAGTAATCAAGGGATTTCTTAACTACATAGAAAGAGTCTTGGCAGTAGTCAATAAATCCAGATTTTTTTCTTTATATAATCTCTTCCACTTCATTTAATGCTATGAAGTCAGATAGGCAATCCTGCTCATAGCACTCTGGGAAGGTTACTTGGCAACTCTGAGCAGACTCAGTTTTATCATTTGTAAAACAGAACTCAATATAAACTTGGGGGACATGTCCCTATAATTCAAATCACATATCTCTGCATAACTTTTCCTAGGAGGAAGAATGGTCAGTTGGTTGGCTTCCCATTGGCACTCCAAGAAGACTTGTTATCTAAGAAGTCATTAATTGGCACATTCTTAAAGGATTCACAGTAATCTATTTGAGGGTTCATTATAGGAAACTTGATATATCTTCTACCTAGAAAACATCCTATCCTACAAAGACAACTAGTAAAGGTAGAGATTTTAGCTCACACTTAAAAAGTGGATTGACATTTCAAAATTTACTAAGTAAACGTCAAAACATAAAAGAGTTAATGGCTCAAGATGGGCAATTGTTGTCAATAAAGATTGGTACCTCTCAAATTCTTCTTCTTGTAACTGGGGGATTCTTACCCTCTCACTGGAATATTTGACTGTTTTTAGGATTAAAAAGGCAGCCATGTCCTAATGTTCATTCAATTTTAGGATAACAACAAAGGTTTCATGAATATGAAATGCTAGTTACACAAATATGAAATGGATCTGTGATGAGGATACTGGGTACATGATCAAACAGTCCCAAAAGGCATTACACCCGAGACCTTAGCTTTCTTTCTAGAACATCAGCAAACAGTTCAAAATTAATGTAGCACACCATGCAATTTGCCATGTTGCTACACTAGCCTGATGATTTTTCCTCATTATATAAAATCTAATTAGTTAAAGGGCAATTCAATGGAACTTTTATTTGGTGGATTTAGAAGTATTAAAACAAAGGGGGAAATCAAACAGACACTGCAGCTCTCTGAATAGAGTGAACATGATTATTAATAACCCTTGGGTGGGTAAATGATTAACCTTGTTATTTTTCCTTCTAGCCATTCAAATTTCTACAACAAATCAGTACTGCACAAAAATATTTGGATGCTGTATGGAAAACAATATTTACAAGGTCTCCAACTGGCATCAAATGTTCTCAAGTATGAAAACGTTTCTGGGCTTTCTCAATAGGCTGATGGATCCCTGCAGGTAGCATTTCCCTTGTTTAATAGTCCTGCCAATTAAATCAAATTAGAGATGAATTTTTAACTCTGTGATGAAGGCAATGCTCATTATAAGAGAAAACAGGAGAATGAGATATTTCCCTTAAGTAAATTGTTGTTTCAAATTTAATAAATGGGCCATGGGGGAGGGGATGTCAAACAGCTCCATCACTGTTATATGCATTGTACAGCCATCACCTCAGCCAAATGAAAGTTATTTAGGAAAAATAATAGGTAGTCAGGGTTGCAGGCCATCTATATCACTATTTTTCTTTCATGTATTTTTGTTTGTGTTTATTTAAAAATTCCAAGTGTTTTTACAATGAACTTTCTTGATGTCATATTTCATCCTCTGGAGGATTTACCTTTTACATTTGACTCATCTATCATCTGTCTTTGTAAGAAATAATGACACCCCCACAAAGCTATTAAACCCTAGGACAGTTCTTGTCAGCCTAATTATACTCTGTATAATATATCGTTTAACACGATTAGTATAACTTTTTGTTTTGCTGTACTGAGAATTAGATAATATATGTTAGAAGATAATGATTAAGTTTTCACAATAAACAAAAAACCCCATAATAAACCATTTATTAATTTAGATCATCAGCATCAACAAATGTTCACTTGAATAAAATTGTGAATTATGTGCATATAAATAGTTATATGAGGTTAAAGAGAAACAACGGTCACAAAGCTCAAATGACTACAGATTTATTTTGGGATCCATTAATTACTGGCAATATCATTAGTAATTTTTTTTAAGCCATGGTTCAAAGCACATCAAAATGACTGATGTGCTCTTGGGGTGTTTGAGGAACCTATTTCCTAGTAGACAGACAGCAGCAGGTACAAATGGCCTTGATGGGAAATTTGTTTTAAAAATATGTTTAGCAGATGATCAGAAAGGATAGCTACTCTGTCCATGTGTTTGATTCTTAATGCTGATGTTGACAATATGAAATCTATACTGAAGTCTATTAGAGCTAAATCCTCCAGCCATTGTAAAATATAGCATATGTATGTAAACTTATGGTTATGTACATCAATAGCTCACATCGATAATATACATCATTTATTTTCCACGAAAAATACTTTGATGATCAGAGCCTCATGAGTGCTTCATTTGTTACAATGGGATCTTCCTAGACAGCGAGTGGGATGTATACATTGATTGCTTCTTTGGTGTGAAAAAAGAAGCCCTGGAAAACATCCAGACTTAGCTAAATATCCAAGTAGCTTCCTCCTCTCTACTTTGTACCTTGAAAACATTTGCCCATCCCCTCTGCATCTTCTAGGCCTGGCAATGAATCATCGTCGTGTGAATTCTCTCCCTGTGTGGAAGAAAGGAATCCACTAGTGCACACAGCAAGCACTGTGTAAGGCCACAAAGAAGGAACTTGCTAATGCTATTAAAGACACCTGGAAGATAACATGGTGTTTTATGGTGTTATCATAAATCTCTTTACCTTAAAAGCCAGGCAACAGGCAAGCTAGTCTTGTGTGATACAGGATGATCCCTGAATGCTCTTCCATCTTGCTTATTAGAAATTAAATAAAACAAAACAAAACAACCCACCCAATGTGCTCTAAGATGAATAGCCAGAGGTGTTCAGGCTACAGACTATCATTTTGCGTCATAGGTTTTGTCACAGATTATTAGTCATAAAAATTTTCTCAGGTTCCTGATAATAAAGATTAGTCCATCTTCCGAAGGAACGGCACAGCATCCTTTCAGGTCACCGCTGATTTCAAAATTTAACTGTGCAAAACAAAACTGGAATTTCCTGATTCCATGTGTAAAAAGGTCAACATCTGCTGATGCTCCAAGATGGGGGATGGGGTGGAGGCGGCCAGATGAGATGTGGAGTGAGCAGGTACGGTCAGAGGTCCATGCAACACACAACTGGCTCTCAGCACGACAGCACATCCCGGCACCAAAGAACTACTTTTCCCCTCATCCATTTCTGAAACTCTGCGCACACCAGATCCCAAGAGCCCTTCTGCTTCCCTCTGCTTTAAAGTTCTTCAAGAATAGTTGTCAAGGCCTGAACGGAGCACTTGGAGCTACATACCTGGGCAAATGCCAAGCACTATGGCAGGAATATTAGAGCTGAACATCCTCATTGGCAAGGCAGCCCCAAGACCGCTTTTGTAAGATCACAAAGACAGTGCTGCTATTGTAGGTTTGTGTCAAGGTGGATGTAAATGCTGCTTCTGATTACAGAGCAACTGATTTTCATGGCATTCAACATGTTTAATGCTTCACAAATAAGTGCCTGGGCCTATTCACAGGTTTAAGTAAACTGGGCTGATTTATCAATTAGAAGAGCTGGCCTTACATGTATACGAAGTGGCAAGTTTCTTATCCAAATTGTCAGAGTATTGCTTTTAGAAAAGTGTTGGGTTTGGCCACGTTTCATCTGCTGTTATTTACACTGTAAACATTCTCCCTGGCACAATTCTTAGGACACAAGCCTTTGATGAGTGGCCATCATGGGGACCAGTGTTCTTTTCGTTTACAGTCATAGGTGAGGTTTCCTTAGGATTTTATTTCTAAATCGGTGATTCAGCAGTGGCTCTAAGGTTTTTACCCTTGCTCATGAAGGGCATGCTGTAAAAAACTGTGAGAAATTTTGCTCTTAAATGGTATAAGTGTACATTCATAATGAATATTTTCAGCCCTGGGTGGGGATGCACTAATTCAGACAGGCAGAAGAGCTGCAACCTGACCCTCTTGTGGAAGCTGGACATGCTCAAAGCAGTGATGTTGGAAAGCATTGTCCAGAAAGTGGAGGGGAGATTGCTCTTCAGTTGCTTGGATTTCTACTAAGAGACTTCTTTAGGAAATTTTGGTCCTATGCTTACATTTTGTACAAATATCCCTTTCTTACCAGAGAGAAAACAAAAGGCTCCAGAGTGAACAGACCACTGTAATTCAGAAGAGAGGAGTGAGTGGTATGCAAACTGATTGTCTTTAATTCCTCGGAATGATTAGTGATCATCAACCCACCTCTTTCAGGCCTTCACAAAACCTACATTTTAATGCATTAAAAGATTTCCTTCCTGGCTCCCTGGTATTTTCCTTGAATTTCAATGAACATACTTAGGACATTCATGGACACTCATTCTCTTCTCCCAGTTACATTTGAGATTTACACTTGGTCCTACAAAGAGAGTGCAATCTGTTGTTGGTCACTAAGTATGACATAGGACTGTATATAAGACGAGATGTATTTATCTAAGCAATTTCTTCTCCATTCAGGTCTTTGTTCAGGTGGCCTTCATGAATCCAAAGATATTAGGAAAGTAGGCATTGCACATCTACAGAAAAGCTGTGCACAAGCCACTGTTTCATCTGTGTTCTCTGTGCACCAGTACCTAAAACCAGCAGGAAACTTGAATCCCAATAGATAATGCTCTATTGCATCAGAAATGGACATGAGAAAAGAGCTCTGAGGAGCCGAACAACAAAGCAAAGCTAGCCTAGGTTTGGGTTGGTGATTATTTTACTTACTACCAATACTGGAAATGCTGGGGATGCCTGCAGAGAAAACAAAACAGAACAATAAAGAACTGTTAGCTATAAGTGACATCTTTAACTTATTGTAAAAGTCTTAGAAATGAGACACTTGGTGACTCCAATTATTAGAAGTTAGTATAAAAACTTTATATAAAATATGTATATATGTATGTATACACACACTGAAGTCTTTTGCATTTATTCTTGAACTCCTAAGTTCATCAGAATTGAAAAGCTAATGTCTACCTTCAGTCAGTGGAGCAAGGGTACCTAGCGACATCAAACATTTTGAGCTTATTTATAAGATTATTGGATTAATTCCATATGGCTCCAAGCAATATTAAGCTAGGTTTTTGATCTGACAACAAAATATACACCTTGGGCGCCTGTGCAAATGTATTTGCATGTGCAGTAGATCTCTTTAAATCTGTTATGAGGTACATGAATTAGCTGCTGAAAAATTGACAGTTTATTTGATTAATTTCACATAGTCATCCTTTTTATTCCTCTTTTACTTGTCAGATATGTGGATTAAACTCTGTAATGAAAACTTAATTGAGCAGAATAATTCAAGAATACATTACATCGTTCATATTGATCACGGCCTTCACTGATTATTCAGCTTTTCTTTGCTTTACAGGTCATGCAGGCTGGTGAAACTATTTCAGTGTTTGGCTTGACGTCTTAGAAATGTGGACACACATGAAGTCAGCCTCCACATTAAGCCTCCTACCAAGCATGTAGTGCTTTGACCAAGTGCAGAGTCTCATCAGCCAGACATTTGAATCCAAAGGGTGGCTCCAGGTCTTAAATTCTTACCAACTTGTGATCTTGGACACATTCCCTATAATCTCAATGCTCACTTAGTTTCTTATCTCTCTGTTTGTGGTGGAGATTATATATATTGATAAATGGAAAGCATGTAGACCATCATTGCATATGCAGTATTCTTGAAATAGTTGCTCTTACTGTTTTCGCTTGCTAATGAAGCAGCTCTGTGGTAGATATTGCTAATTATATATCAGAGATTTACCCCTTAACAAACAGTTTATGGTTTGTGCATGGGTGCAAATGAGATGTAGATCAGGCACTTCTGAGTTGGGATCCTGCATTGCTACTCTTGTAGATGATTTTTAGCTCATCCAAGCAAGCCTGTTTCCTCATCTGAGACAGGGCCAATCATATCTACTGCATTGGGCTACCATGAGTATTGAATAAGATAATCCTAAATCATGTCTGATACAAGCTATGCAACCAATAAATAATAACTGTTAATGAGTTGGTCAGTTGTGTTCTTCACATCGCTGAAGTATACTCACAGGTGGGAACTGTAAGAATCATTAAGCTTCTATTTTAGCACTTACATTCTAACAACTGCCCTCTGCATAACTGAACTGATCACTGTACCTTTTTTCTGAGAATTCTAGCTTTGTAGCCTTTAAAATAAAGATGTATTTTTCTGTGGCCCTGTAAGAAATGGGAGACTATAGAATAAAGGGTTATTATGATGTATTTAAAATACTGGAAAAGGGAAAGGATAGAGTCTTACTTTAAGTTATTAAAATATCTCTTAATTTTAGATGCTTTAGTTGACTTACTTTGTTATTGAGATTTTGTATATGTGTATGTGTGTAGGGGAGACACATCAGCCTGCACACACAGAAGGCAGAGGTTAGAGTTAGGTATCTTCCTCTATTCCATCCCATGGTATTATTTGAAGACAGGGTTTCTCACTCAGCTTGACTTTCACAGTTTTGGCTGGACAGGCTTGCCAGTGGGCCTCTGTGCTAGGTCTGTCTTGCCCTCTCTCTTGGTGCTAAGTTTGCCAGCATATGTCACTGGGCCAATCTTTTATGTAGGTACTGGGGATCCAAACCCAGATTCTCATGCTTGTGCGGCAAACACTTTACCTGCTGAGCCATGTCCTCAGCCCCTAAGTCCGTGGAGTTTAAAATACTTCAGCTTAATTACTTATCTCTGTTCAATCAAAATTGGAAAACTGAATGTCCATATTTTAACTCTCCTATGAACTGAATTTTAAGCTGATTATGATTTCTACAAAGGACAGCTAGACTCCAAGGCCAAGACTTTAGTCAACTCTCTTTACTGCAATGTGACATTGACTTGGTACTGAATGTTTTTTTTTCATTTTTGCAAATTCCCCACTGAGTGAGGTGTGATGGCAGCATCATAATTTTAGTATAAATTGCAGAAGCTCAGAATTTCCTTATGATTGAAAACTCTTCTCTCATGCAAGGCACTGCTTGCCTGTTTGCAATCCGTCAAAGCAAATGGAAGTTGAGCTAGCAGAGAGAGACTCTTCATGTGTTTTCAAACTTCCACAGAGGTAGAGGGCCCTGCATAAATGCAAGGTGAACTGCTCAGGGAGTTCCACCAGGCCCAGTAATGAACAAGTTTGCAAGGCAGCTTACTGCAGTGCTTGCTTCTGTAGGATGCTTCAGAGAGATGCAGAAGTGTGTTTGTTCCTCTGGGGCCACAAGTGTAGGAGAACCTTGCTCATCCCAAGTGTCCATGCAGTGCCAACCGTGACCATTCTGAGATTCAGGTTTCCTTAGGAAGATGCTATTACCTAACACTGGATGCTTAGAATTCAGGCTCTTCTTCATTCTGTGAGTTGTTGATTTTTGAGGTATTGCCAGATGAGTCATTTTTTATTCCATGTCTGTAAAAATGGTAATTGCTCAGAAAAGATTTTTAAACTGCTCATTTGAATAAAGAGTTTTGAAATTGAATATATCTGAACACCAAGGTATGCCCATTAATCTATTTCCAAGTGAATATTTTCTCCTAATGGTTCCTATTTTAAAATCAAAGCTCCTTTCTTTTGGTTGTCTGTGGACAGTTGAAGAACTTGGTAAACCCAGTGCATTCACTAGAAAGCAATGCTTAAAGAACTCAAGAAAATGATGCAGGGAGGCCTAGAAGTAGAAAGGCAGGTGTCTTCAGGTTCTATAAAATTGAACGCAGGGATCTGACCGCATCTTACAATGGTCACTGCAATCATATGTGATAGTATGCCTCAGATTGTGCTCAGAGAAATTGTCTAGGCACATGCTGGCATCTTTCTTTTTCCTTGTCATGCTCCCCTTAATGTGGTAACTTTTGTGTAAAGAATAGTTTTACCTTTGAAACTGAGCTCATAATTGTTGTCTTCCTTTTTTCTCCATAACCTCATATTGGCTGTTCTCTCCATGATCTCATAACTCTTTGTCCAGGCTTCCATGATGGATTTAACTACTTTTCTGCAATTCAATTGTGTTTCTCTGAGAGCACTGATGGAGCTCTCATTTCCTTTTCCTTTTTGTGTCTCTCATATTATCTTGGGGAAAAGTAGGATACAGAAAATTTCACAAAGTATCATTGTATTTGTTCTGGAGATCAGATGTGTGGTTTTATCAAGCTTGGCAAATGCTTACCACAGGGTTATTTTACAGTCCTCTTTCTACTTTAAGTTTTGTGATAGGTCTCATTAAGTTGCTCAGTCTGACTTACTTCCTGCTCCAGGAAGACCTTTATGCTGTGCCCCTCCTGCCTCAGCCTCCCAAGTAGCTGGGAATAAAGGACTGATGGGAAGAAGTATTGAATGTCCAGATTCCTCTCACCACTTGACCATTCAGGAAACACTGGGTCAAGGCCAACTTCGTGCTCAGCTGGCATTGGATGTCCTATTTTCTTTATAGTTTTTTTGTTCATCTGTTTTCTTTTAATTATCATTTTGATATTTTTGTTTATATTTTCCCTAAATTACCTATGGGAAAATTCATATTTTTGAGACATATAGGAAATTTAAGAATTCTCTTTAATAATAGGCATATAGGAGGCAGTGAACTCCACAGGAGCAGGACTGAGCCAGCGACCTAGGCTGGAGCAAGCTCTGCTGGAGTGGGACTGAGCCGGAAACCTAGGCTGGAGCAGGCCTGAGACTGTGAGCTCCGCAGGAGTGGGAACAGATCCAGACCAGGGACATCTATGGAAATAGGACTGAGCCAGTGACCTAGGATGGAGCAGACCTGAGACAGAGAACTCCACAGGAGCAGGTACAGGGGAACAACTGCTGAGAGAGTGGGCCAGAGTCAGAGACCTCTGCAGGTCCAGGCATGAGTCTGGGGCCTACAAGGGTGTAGGCAGGATCCAGAGACCTCTGCAGGTCCAGGTGTTAGTCTGGGACCTTCGAGGGAGGAGACCTGAGCCAGGACCTCTGAGGTTTTGGGCACACCCAAGTCTGGGACCTCTGAGGGAGTAGATTAGAGCCAGAGACCTTTACAGGACCAAACACAAGCCAGGTTCCTCCACAGGAGCAGATCCAGAAGAGAGACATTTACAGAAACAGGTCTGATCTGGCAACCTAGACCAGAGGAGGACTGAGACAGTGAACTCCAGGGGAGCAGAGCAAACCCCACGAGCACTGAGCGACCTCCAGGAACATGGAGTAACCAACGGGGTAACTGGAACCATGGCACTGACTATACCACAAGGAGCAACCATCTGAGTTTTGGAGCCACTAGCACTTGGAAGATTGATCACCAGAGTCACAGACAGCCCCAACTATACCAATTAGAGGAAATTATTGGTAGACAAGGTAAGAACACATGGAACACCACAAAGAGTAACATGACACCAGTAAAATCTAGTATCCCTACAACAGCAAGACTTGAACAACCAAATATAAATGAAGCAGAAGTAAATAACCTGAAAAATAACTTCAGGAGAATGTTTGAGACTCTTAAAGAGGAAATAAGAAATTCCCTCAAAGAAATGGAGGTTGGAAGACATCAACAAATCCCTTAAAGAAAACCAAGAAAAAGCCATAAAACATATAAAAGAAACTATCAAAACTTGAAAACTGAAATAGAGACAATAAAGAAAACACAAGCCAAGCTGAGGTAATTATAAAAACAGAAATCATGACTGGTGTGGGAGAATTGTATGTATTCTGTCAATCATGTTTTAAATAAATGCTG
>LOJH01007489.1:6134-30928 GCA_001685095.1 Ellobius talpinus
TTACCCTGTTTTCTACCCAAGGTCCCTGGGAATAAAAGTAAATAACTCAAGCAATAAACTCCATCATGGTTGTCCTTCAAGATAATGTTAGTTTTATTTCCTCTTCTCCTTGATGCATTCCATTTGTGACAACAAAAATTTCAACTTCTTGATCTCTGTCTCTTTTTTGTGTTTATTCACAATGATGATAATATCATCTTCATCTACTATTTTAGTGCCAGAATCCTTCATTGTAAATTTCACTAATGGTGCTACTTTGTTTGTCACTGGTGACTGAACTGAAGTTGTAAAGTTTTCCATAACCAACCCTACTGACTCACCTGTTTTTTTTTAAATATTTCAGTAAAATGGTCAGAAAGTAACTTATTTTAAATTTTATCAGAAAGTAACTTATTTTAAAGTTTATCTAAAACAGTGATCTAGAATAATGAGAATACAAAATATAAGTTTACACAAAGAAAATTTGATTCTTATTTTTCTAGGTTGATTTATAACTTTATATCTCCCCAAGGGAAGGAAAAGGAAAAAGTAGGTCATATTACAAAAATATACCCATTTGAAAATATCATTTTGCATTGTATAATAGGTGATTATGATATATCATTCTTAGGATAAATAATAAATAAACCATTCAGATACACTGTAGTTAAATATGAATAATATAGAAGTATTAGTGCAGAATGACATCTTCTCAATGTAGAATATTCAAGGTAGTGAAGTAAATGTGTAATTAGCTGTAGAACATATCAAACTTTGCTAACAGAGAGTCTAGCAAAATGGAACAAAATTTGATGGCCATTTTATGTAATAGGTTGCCAAAACCATTAAATTATCTTATAAAAAGGTGAAAAACAAATTGTGAAATCATTGCTCTTCAGTTTTACACTGAGTAGTCATCAATGGACACAAGATATGAGAATGCAGTTTGGCAGAATTTATTGAGATTTGCAAAGTACTTGCTCTCTTTGAGCCAGAAATGGCATCTTTTATGGATTATTTTATTTCATAATTTTTAATGTATTAGTTATTTGAGAATTTTTGACAATATATTTACATAACAATCACCCTTTCTCCCACAACCCTTCCAAGATTATATTCCCTTCCTTACCCACACTAATTTGTGGAGTTTTGTTTTCCTTCATTCTAAGACCAATTTCTACTTCCCAAGATTGCTTTGATGTTTGGCCTCACCCCTGAAGAATGATTGACTTATTAGGGTCTACAATCTTAGAGAACACTGAATCTACCTCTCCCATAGATGTCAACTGCCAAAGTTTCCATACTCATGGGTGCAACTTCGTGCCCAACTCCCTTCTACATACTGGGACTTGGTCTTGATAGAGTGTATGCAAATATTTTGCTGACTCTGACAACCATGGTGAGTTCACTTATTCACATTCCCTGCTGTTTCTAGAAGACGGTTTCCTTATAGTCATCTAACACATGTGACTGTTGCAACTTTCCCTTCACACTCTTACATGACGTTCCCTGAGCATTAAGAAGGAGATCTGGTATATGTGTTCCATTTATGACTGACGATTCTGCATTCTCTTATATTCAGCACCTTGTCCAACTGTGAGTCTCTGTTTTAATCAACGTCAACTGTAAATAGAAACTTTTCTTGTAAGGACTAAGAAATGCATCTTAGTATATACTAAGAAATGATTTATGGTATATCAGTCAGGGTTTTCTAGAGAAACAGAACTGATATAATGTTTATATACACAAGGTTTATTAGAGCTAGAGAGGCTTACAGGCTGTGGGCCAACTAGTTCAACAATGGATATCCAGTGATGGAAAGTCCAAGGATCCAGTACTTGCTCAGCCCATAAAGTGGATGTCTTAGCTGGTCTTCAGTATATATCTGAATCTTGAGAAAATAGTAAACTTTCCATGGAGGAATGAACTTGCTAGTGAGACAGAGGACAAGCTGGCCAAAAGAAGCACTTCCAAAGTAAATCTTCCTATATTAAAAGATCTGGATTTGGATGGATCTCTCCACCTCAAATGATTCAATAAAGAAAAATTACAGGTATACTCATCCACTTAGGTTTTAGTTAATTACAATTTTAATCAAATTGACAATCAAGAATGGCTTTTACGTATGGGTATGACAATAAGCCATTAGTAGTTGGTTTAATATTATATCTATTTATCAGAATATTAGTAGTAGATTATTTTCTAGGTCTACAACATGTCTAGCTATACATGCCTGTCCTGATAATGGTGCCAGGTATTTTACCATTAGAAACAGTACTTAATCTAATAAAAAAATGTAGTTGATTACTTCTGTGATGTTCATGCCTCTATTGCAAGATATGCAATTGGCATGTCTTGCTCACTGAATTCACTGCAGGATAAACCTGATTATTATTTTTCTCCTCTGATAGTTTGCACATCACCTTACATTACTATAGAAACTGACCAATAATAATTAAGCTTCCATGATAAACCACCTTGTTTTCTCTATGTTCTATAACTCAAGTCTGTAGTGTTTTCAGCAATAGGATCTTAACATCAAGTTCTATAGGGTAATCACAAGCATTGGCCTGTAATATTTGGGGATGTTAGGTACCTCAATAATAAACAATTCAAAAAATAACAACCCATTCTTGGCCTTGGGATTTTTACTTGTTATCCTATGGTGTCAACAAGGACATTGTTGCCCCATTAAACTCTTTTTATGTTTGTGTATAGATAAATTTTGGGAAGCTTATACAATAGTATAAAGGGGAAGTATTGAATATGAAGGGTTAAATTATAGTATAGGAGGAAAGGGCAGGATAGAGGAGGAAATACAGGAGGGCTTAAATAACAACAAAGACTTTAGCCGGGTAGTGGTGACACACACCTTTAATCCCAGTACTCAAGAGGCAGAGGTAGGCAGATCTCTGTGAGTTCAAGGCCAGCTTGTTCTACAGGATGAGTTCCAGGTTAGCCATGGTTACACAGTGAAACCCTGTTTGAAAAATCAAAAATGAACAAATAAACAAACAAACAAAAGCAAAACAATAATGACTTTGAAAAAGTCTTTTGTTAATTCATATTATTTTTAAAAAAATTCAAAAGGAAAATTTTGTTTTATCATAGTAGAACAAAATAAATGTAAAAGTAATAATTTTCATATATTCAATTAAAATCATTGCAGAGATAAAAGTATTGTTATACATGTTATGTCAAGGAAAATACAGAGTACAGAAATTATAAAATTATTTACTTTACAGTCTTTCTTATAAAATACTGCTTCTCAATCTTCCTAAAGTTTCAACCCTTTAATATAATTTCTCATGTTGTGCTAATATCAACCATAAAATTATTTTGCTGCTACTTCATAACTGTAATTTTGTTACTGTTATGAATCATGATATAAATATCTGATATGTGACCCCTATGAAGGGGTTATGACCCACAGGTTGAAAGCCAACCTAAGTAAAAGTCTTAGAATTTGTTTTAGAGGTACTGAACACAGAATAATATAGCATTTTTAACAATGAAAGAATTATTTTCTTTGTGATTGACTTGAATAATATGGGTACAAATTGACATCGCAGGATCATATGTCTTTTCCCTTCAAGAGGAGACCCCAAAGTAAGTAAGAGACAGTATCAACTACGCTAGAAGGTAACAAAGGAAAGATGGCAAATTTCCCAAGTACCTGGCTAGTAAACACCAGGTGTATGAAGATTATAGTTATAAGGCAGTCTTACTAATTTCATGTTTGGGGCTTGAGCAATGTGGCAATGATAGTTAATATATTATAAGTGACTATAGAAGTCAGAGATGTGACCATGTTACAAGTGTTAATAATAACACTAAGCACAAATTAATCATACTTTTAAAAGATAATTTTGTTGTACTATATTTATCTTAAGGTCTGTGGAGGAATTTCTAAAGAATTAGCCAAATGATACTAAATACACAATAATGGCCATGCATTTTCCTTTGATTTATTCGACAATAATTACAACATTTCTTCATAAACTTAAAAGATTCCATGATTCCAGGTAGTAGGATTGTGGTAAGAGATCATGAAATAATTCCGTATCACTAGAGTGTCTTGGTGTTTGCGAGGGTCACCTATTCTTCATAAGACATTTTATAGGACTTGAGCAATTAATCAACAGAGGACTCAGTACATGAATTTGTTATTTTAGTTAAATGGTAAGCCCTTTATATCAGGGTTTCTATTGGTGTGGAAAGACACTATGACCGTGGAAACTCTTATAAAGAAAATGTTTAATTGGAGCTGGCTTAGAGTTTCATAGGTTTAGTTCATTATCGTAATGATGGGAAGTAAGATGGCATGTAGGCAGACATGTGCTGGAGAGGTAGCTGAGAGTTCTACATTTTGATCCTCAAGCAACAGGTTCTGTGTTCCACACTGGGCATAGCTGGAGCTGAGCATATGAGACCTTAAAGGCTAATCCCAAAGTGGCACACTTTCTCCAAGAAGACCACATCTACTCAAACAAGGTCATGCCTCCTATTAGTACCACTCCCTATAAGTCAAGCATTCAAATACAGGAGTCTATGGGGGTCATATCTATCCAAGCCACCACACCCAGTATGTGAATTCATTTATCATCAAACTTTGAAAAATAATTATTTCAACCTTCCACTTGCTGGGCATGTTTTGGCATAAGGGTACAAGTGTTAGAATCAATACCATCATTCTAGGTCAAGGAAACAGAGGAATGTGCAAGGTCATTGCAATCTTGTTCTGTTAAATAATTAGCACTCTGAACATTTTAGAACTGATTACTTTAAAATATCTAAAAATACCAGATTATATACATACATATGTATGTATATATGTATATACACACATATATACACACATATATACACACATATATAGGAGGTCATTTTCAATACAAAGATGACACAGTTAAATAGCAGTAGCTGAATTGTGAAAATAGAAATCCAGGAGTAAGTACCCTGGTGACTACCAGCTAGCAGAAACCCCTAAGGTTATAGGAGAACTCATCTTCAAATCATTTTCAGATTTTTATTTTTATTTATATATATGAGTCTTTGTGTATATGTGCGCACAGATAGCTGGGGAGGCCAGAAGGATGTGTAGATCAAATTGATTCGTAATTACAAGTGTTTGTGGGAGGCCAAAATAGACACAGAGAATAGAACTCAGAACTTGTGTCCTGTGGCAAGAGTAAGAAGCACTCTTAGACACAAAGCCATGCCACTGGTAACTTAAACTTCTATTTTAAAGAGAGCATGCACAAAATGAGGAGTCCTCATTCAGTAGAAATTTAATATTGATTTAAGCTTGGGATTTTCTGTAGTTGAAAATAATGAATTTGTGATGATTGCAAAATTCTGCTTTGGGCTGATTTGTGTGAACATACAATTCACTGCATGTATTTTAACCTTTCCACAACTGAAATGTAATAATAACATTTTATTGCCTTATGACTTAGAAAATTGTCATTATATTATATTGCTTTATCTATTAGTACACATAATTCTTACATCAAACTGCATTGTATGGTATTATATCAAACTGCAATGTAGATGAGCATTATATCCCAAACAGCTTGAATATCTTCTTTCATTTTACGCTTAGTAAATCATCTGACACCCTTTCTCTTAATAAGACCTTGTATATGAAATAATTAGAAAGAAAAGTGGAGTTTGAGGCATTTTCCAACTTAAGCAGAGATAATTTTGTAAGAAATGGATGCAGGTATAGTATTTCCTAGAAAAGACTATGATCGTCCTTGAATTAAAAGTTCTAACTTCTAATAAACAAAAGAGAGAAAAAATTTCTAGGCAAAATGCAATTTGTTTCATAGCTCTTTATGTATCGTAGCATTAGGTTATAATACCGCATGAAAACTAGGCTATTATTCTGGGAATGCATGGAGAGGTGGCTACTAATCTATATTAAAAAAAATGTGCAAAGAGACTGGAAGCCAGAACTACCCAAGGTTTATAGTTTGTTTCTTCTTCACTACAGATACAGGAAAATAACAAGAGTCTATGCAAGAAATTAACAACTTTAGAATAACAATTACAAAATAATTTCATATTATATATGTAGATAATTAGAATTATATGTATATACTTAGAATATGTATATAATTATATATCAAAGTATATATATATATAATTAGAAAGTTTCTGAGGGTTAAATATAACTAAAATATAATTACAAATATAGAGAAGCTGCAAATCTGAATAAAAAACATATAAACAAGATTAAGTTTTAAAAAATGTAAAGTAATACACTTTGGATAAATGTCTGCAGATAATCAGTAAATGCAGTTATGTAACTGGAAAATAGTAGTGTTGAATGAGCCTTGGGAGTGATGGTTACAGAAATTAGCATGAGATTTCATGGGATAATATAGTGGTTTATAAAAACTATTTGGGCAGTGTGTGTAGAGATCACACCTCACAAGTCAGACAAGTGTGTCCATTTATGAAAACCTCAGTACCAGCAGGATGCTATCAGAGTAGAGTAAATTCAGAGTGGGGCTACAAAAATGATTGAGAGGCTGCAAGGGTTGATGTGAGATAAGATTAAAAGAACTAAATATGTATGGCTTCTCCAAATACAGGCTATGTCACCATGAAATGAAGTGCTCACACAGAAGGAAAGCAGGGAAACTTTCCAAGGAAGTTTAAGCAAAGGTTATTTGAAACAGTATAAGGAACACTGGTAATGTTAATGTTCAATAAGGGCACCCTGAGTGGGGGCACAGGGGAGTTTACATGTCCCATCTCTGCTCTCTGTACATGTAGTTTGCAAAGGGAAGAAGGCAGTGTAATTTAATACCAGTTCTTCAGTTTCCACATCTTTAAAACTAGAAGTAATGATGGTTTTTGTTTTGTTTTGTTTTTCAGATTTTAGTTTCGATTGACAAGTTGCATCGTAGCCATACCCATTTAAGTGTTATTTTAAATGTGTGTAATACATCTTTTATCTATGTGTATGTGACACTCATATTGGTATAAATATATACATTTTTCACTAAATGAACAAAGGTGATTATAGGAACCTATAATACACTTAATTTGATAAATTTATGAAAAAAGATGTGATCATGTAGTATGAAAACTTGAAATCTTAGTGGTGTCTGATATTGATAGTGAATTAAATTGATAATGCATTAAAGTATGTACACAAATAAAATATGATGAAGGCTATGGGCACAACTCATAAAAGAGAAAAGGGAATTCTCAAGTACAGAGCTGAACAAATTTGGAGGATGAAGCAAAAGACTTGGCACTGACTGCAGCAACAATACAACATTGTAGGACAGAAAGTAATCATGAAAGGACTCTGTGGCCAGCGATTAGGATTCCAGGCATGAAGGAGAGAATTTGAGTGAAACACAATTGGATACACACAACCAGTGGCAAAGCACCTGAGTGGCCGAGAGTGGCAGAAGAATTAACAAAGTGTATGGTAAAAAGGAACTTGATCAGATTGTTCATTGAGAGCACATAAAATCAGGTAGTTTTCTGGACTTTTGTCTTAAAAATCTGACAGACAGGCCTGCAACTTACAACCATTGGAGAGATAGATTCATGAAGTACTGCAGCTTGAAGTCAGTTGGAATCTTACAGTTATGGCAAGTCAATAGCTCTTCAAGGGCTCTTCCATGTTCACAAAACTCTGAATCCTGTACCTTTCAAAAGACAGAAAGAGAGTGAGAAAGAAAGAGAGAGAAACAGACAGAGAGAGAGAAAGAGAAAGAGAAAGAGAGAGGAGTAAAGGAGTGAAGAAAGGAGGGCATAAGGGACAAAAGCACATATACAGAGTGATATTTTATATGTGTGCGTAGACACAGACATTTAGGAAGTATCCCTGTTTCAGAGAGTTTTAATTTCTTGAATGTATTAGTTGTATACCTATAGCTGTGAGATTTACCATTAACAAAATTGTGAAGAAAATATAATTTGTATATGTTCTAAATACACAGAAGTGCATGGATATACAAGTTATATAAATAGTTGAAGTTGAGAATATCCCAAATGAATTACAATGGAAAAAATTATTCTAACAACACAGTTGAAGAGAATCTATAAAACACCCAAAATGTTCCAATCCATCACTTGCTAGTCTGAGTACTAATGCCTGCCTGGTGCTAGAGCTGAGGACAAAAATGATGTGCACTTGGATTCTGATTTTGAACTCTGGATTGCTCTGCAGGATTTTGAACTCTGGATTGGCTTATGTTTGTTTAGTTTATATTGTTACTTTTTCTCAAAAAAGAAATTATACTCCAATATAAAAACATTCTTAATAAATTTAGTCAATTTTTCTAATGTTACATGGCTTAGATTTCAGGTACTAGATTTAAAGTACAGCGTTATCTGGTTATTGAATTATCTTGGGAAGGGCTTTTTCTCTCTCCTTCCCACTTCCATCTACACGGATTGATACACTCCAACATCCAAGATGGGTTAAATCTCTTTTGAGATTTGAGTTAAATCTCTCTGGAAACATCCTTTTAGTCACACCCAAGATTGTGCTTCACCAATGCTGTAGCTAATTTTTTATCCAAAAAATTGACTATTGAAATTTACCATCACACTTCACAGTTGAAATAGATCTATATTGAAAAAACAAAAATCCTTTTGTCTTTGAGAGACTTTTATTTTGTTTTGTTTTTCTAGTTATCATATTTTTAAGACCACTGTGTTTGTATAATGTTATAATCTAAGCCTTTGGCCTCAAACAGAGAAGAGAGTTCAAGAAAACAACTTGGATATTGGATATTTCCTCGACTAATTTTGTTTCAGTAAAAACAGCTTAGTAATTTCCAATAAAAAAAATACTTATCTGAAATTCTCCAAATTCAAAAGTTTCTGATATGACATCTTAAGTGGAAAATTCCATACCTGACCCAATCTAATGAAAATATTTTAAACCTCTAATTGGCTCTATGAATAAGGTGTACTTGTTCTTCCATATACTTAGAGATGGGTTGTGCCCTCAACCATTTTATTGCACACACAAATTTCCCTAAATTAAAAACATCTTAAATCTTAAGTACTTCTGATCACCAGCCTTTCAGAAAATAGATATGCAAGAGTGTGTCTGTGTTTATCACAGAAGTGACAGAGTTGTAATATTCATTCATTCATTGGTTTCTTCAATATTAGTTCACCTACAAAACTATTGTCTATCAGTTATATGTAAAATCAAAATTGTCTGTTGTTTTAAAGTATATATATTCTTGTGTCACTATCCATAGAACTGTGAACTATGAATCTATTCTGAATCTAAGTGATACAATTGATAATTGAATTAGTGATGTGCACTTACTGGACAAAAGCCTCCTCAGCTTCAGGTCAGGATATTTCTAAAATTTTACTTTTAAATAATCTATAATGAAACACGTTTCTGCTCTTTAACCTTCTTAGTTCTCTTTTGCCACCGTCACAGAATATAACTGGCTGAGTAATTTATATCAAGAGAAATATATTGCCTCTGGATCTGGAGCTGGGAAGTCCAACGTACCAAGGCTCTAACAGATTTGATATTCAGTGGGGTCCTCTTGCATGCTGTCTACATAGCAGTGTGCTTGCTGCTGACCTTTACATGGAGAAGAGCAAAAGACAAAAGGAGACAATGCACTCCTGAAAGCCCTTTATCAAAACACCAAAGTGCTTGTTGGGGGAAATCCCTCATATCCCATCCACTGCATTGCATTATATTTGATGTAAACTCCAACATGATTTTTAGAGGGGACAAACAATAAAACGACAGCATTTTCTTATGAATTATTTATGAGCAAGAAGAGTTCAGTGGCTTTGAGCCAGGATCCTCACTGGCTTCTGACACTTAGAGATGTGAGCAACCTGATGACCTTCTCTCTGAGTTCATTTGTGAAAGGCCTCTGCCAAGCCCAGCTTCTAATATTATAAAGGTTGCAAAATAGGAAGACTGGGGTAAGGCTAGTGTGAAGTTATTGAAGCATTTGCTTGGATAAGTCTCAAAGAAAGAATGACATTGATAATAATTTGTGTAGTGTTTTTAGAAAATATATTATTTCCTCATCAGTTTGTTTTAATGGTGCTGTGTCTCAAACCTAGGACCTTACACCTGCTAGGCAAACACTTTCAAACTGAGCTATATGGTAGGACAAACTTTTTAAAATGTTTCCCTTCAGGCATGATTAAGGCAACAGTATGACAAATGAATCAGTTACTCTTATAAATTCGAGATTTTTTTTTGTCTTCAAACGAAAGACAAAATTTTCTTTATTTAAAATTTTAGTATTTTATTCATCACTGTAATAGGTAGAATTTCTAAAATAGCCCCCAAAGGTGCTTTTCTTAGTCCAAAGAAGTCATGAATATGAGAATCTGTCACTCTCATTCTTATATTACCTAACATGGTTATAATCATACGAGACCTTTAAATAAGAGATTTTAAAAGGAAAATAAAAGTGTAGGAGATTTCAAGTACAAGAAGGAATAAATTTGTACCAGTTGTCATTAAAAAGAATTTCAGGAAAGAACTGGAGTATAACTATGCTGCATAAGACCAATTGGCAGGAAGGGGTGAAGACGCTAGGCCTATACTCTGCCATTAATAGGAATTGCTTTAGTGGTCTATGTGAATTACAACTTGATTTGAGCCTTCTAAGTATCTGAGGAGAAGCACACAGACTTCATGGACTTTTGGCCTTTAGGAACTAACATATAATAAATTAGCAGTGCTTGTCATACAACAGAATCACTGCCATTATAAATTATATTTTTGTTAATTTGAAATTTAATTATATTTTGTTAAATATACTTAATTATTGAGCTTTCTATGGTAACCTCTTAAATACTTTACTTGAGTCAAGTTGCCAGTTGACCTCTTCCTAGATTTGATATTGCAATATTTGATATGATATATGTCTAGATATTCAGTGTTCTTTTCATTACCCTCGTTGGTTCACAGAGTCTTCTAATTTGCATCCTACCTTCAGGCAATAACTTTTATATTTCCCACTTCCTCATAGGTTATTTTTTTATCATCACCTCTCTACTAGTGGTATCTGTCCATTTGTCCTTACTGTAGCACAACAGCCTGAGTCCTGCGATTAGACAGATTATAACACATTTAGGGAAGATGCATAATGATGTCATTAGATGTCACACCACAAAATTCTCTTCTTTTGAAGCACTTTGATTTTAAAATAGTTCAAAATGATTTCTTATACATAGGAGATTTTTCCCATCATTTGCTGTTATTAATGAAATTGACTTCAGTGGGTTTCACCTTTCTGTCCCACTTTCTTTTAAAAATTTAATATAATTAGAGAAATTTAGTCATTAAGTTTGATAAGTAGCAGTTTGGGGATGGGTAAATAAATAGTGACATAAAAATGAATGACTAAGGCATTTGCTTTCTGGTCTGGTCTGAAGTCTTGCAGGCTTTCTCAGAAGTTTTTACTTCCTTATGAATAGAGGAAGAAAGTAGCTGTAAGAACCATTATCGCCATGCATATTAATGACTATTTTTATTACAATTGGTCATACATATTTTATACCTATAGTGGTCATTTTTAGTGTGCATGTTGATTCATGGTTACCTAACTAATCATGACAACTTTATTAATTGTTTATTATCAAGGGTTTTCTTTTTATTAGAGAACAAGTGACTTCTTTCCCTCACACTGGCTTGTGCACATCTTTTTGTGGTAGAAATTAATGCACACAGCTTTGCAAGAGACTGCCTCATGGATTGTGTTGCCTTTATATTTGCCTTCTCTTGATGACTTTAACAGAACTGGACAACCAGTACCCAATGTATGATGGCTGGAATTCTGGCTGGAGTTCAGGCAGCTAGGCAAGAAAGAAGTTAGACATCTGAGAAATAAATGCATTTTTGCCCATTCATAAGGTTCTTTGTGATACAGATGCTCTCAGACTTTAATAAGATCTTAGAAATTTATAAGCTAATAAGAAAATACACCAACAGTGATGTGATGTTGTGCCCAGAGTTTTATTTAGTGTTGTGATGAGTTGTATATATGTTCTGTCTCCTGAAAGTGTGGTTCAATATTCCTATACTGTGTTTTCAAAGTCTTAAAATCTCACATTAACCAATATCAGTTCCATAATAAAATCTAGAAATGTTTTAAAACCCCTGTTGTCTGTTCCTCCAACCCCACTATCCACTATTTTTAAGGCTTAAACTGTTTTCTGAGATTGTTATACAGTGGTAAAAACCTACTCTTGAACATGTAGTAATCTAGTAGCCCAAGAGTGAATGATGAACAAATTTAACCCACCTTAATGTGTGGGACATTATTTTAGAGAAAATTCCCCAAAGTCTCTACTGAAGAAGAGTACCAAATAAGTACCTTATAATCTTCTATGCTATGATAGTGCATTGAATACAAGAAAACTGATAGGGTAGTTTTAAAAAATGTCCTGACAGAGTCAAGGTGATGGCCATTTTTAGCTGCCCTGCTATCCATCACCTCTTTCAGCCAAGCATACTCCATCATATGCAACAGCCTCATGAATTTATGCATCAAGCTGTGCAGCCAGTCGTGCCGAGGGCGCTGGTGACAAGTGAAATTGCTGTGCGCCTCATTTAGCTGTTTATTGCGCCTGAGTACGTGTTGCAGCTGTCATCCCACGATGGGATGATAGTGCTCGTTAATAGACAAGACAGGCAAATAATGATGGAGGCCACAGCAAGAGATGCTCATCTGCCAATGGGCTCGGAGCAATATTACAAACATCCACTAAGTTTTCCATCAAAAGCATCCCTGTAAGAAAATAGAGAGAGCATGGCTGTTCTTCATCAGACTAACAATGGATATTAAACTTTTGAACAAAAAGTGTAGCCCAATGGATCATGCAACTTAAGAGTGGCATTTGAGGTTCCATCTGAGACTTTCTGTTTAAAAGAATCAAAAATGACCACACAACAGTCTGACTTGCCACCACTGCCCACATTGATTGTATTTCTACGATACAATTCAGAATTAAACTTAATCCAATAAACTTCCAACGTAAGTCTGCTGTCAACCACAACATCATGAATTTGCAAGTGTTATTTTTCATCTCTTTGAAAGTTGGGTCATACATTTATGATTTTGGATTGTTATCTTCCAATTCTTTTCAATAATTCAGTGGAAAGTAAGTTGAAATAGAAATATTCAATCTTTAGATTTGAATGGAATTTTCCTTTGTATAAAATTGAATTACACTCAGCATTCATATCTTGGCACATAGCAAAGAACCTCTTAATGAAATCTCTTGCAGATGAAAGTCTGTTAAACAACTGACTTTCATTTCCTTCTTTCTCTGAATGAGTGGTACTTAATCTTATGGGTTTTTATAGTGGGTTGTCAGAGAGTACCTAAAGTGTAAGCTAAAATTTGCACCTTGGTGATATTACCAACAGGGTAATCATTTTGTGAGATCAGAAAATTTAAATAGTTAATTAACACATTTTATACAATAAAATGAAGTATATTCCAACACTTTTTTAGACTTTTGTAAGCAAAAGCAATAATCAAGATTATTGCAATTCTGTTCTTACTAGCTGATATTTTAACCTGAGATATAAAAACAAATACCAAGGTGAAAATTGTGAGCACAGGATTAACGTGATTATAAATATTGGATAATTTAGCACAAGATCTGAAAAAATGCATAAGCATAAAAAACAGACAGCAAATCTATAATTAATCCATTAGGTACATGCACACATTTGATAAGAGGCTTTTTTAAATATAATAACATGTGACTGTCATGCTTTTAGTGATGCCCATTTTCCAATGGGGGATTTCCAAAGGCTTAACAAAGACATTCTTTATAAGTATAACTAGGACTATCAATATTTACACAGAAACTATAGGTTTATTGAAATTCTAGTGTTATTTTGATGAAAGAAACAACAAAAGTATTATTATAGGCTCCTGATTTTAAGGATGAAAAAAAATCTCAGAGAGAGATTAACCGAATCTCAGAGAAAGGTAACTCAGTGTGGCCTCTAGCATATCTGGTGAACATAGACTCCGGGGACCCTAAATCCTGCAAAGCTGTATACAAAAGATATTTCTCACATCCTTGTTGTGGTTGACTTGATATGTTTATTTTAGGTAATAGTTAAGAAACAATTTAGCTTTGCTTATGTATTAGCTCAGAAGACTATTGTGACTTATTATCCATATGCATATGTTTATATCTGTTTTTATAGGAAGAAAGACGAGGGAATCAAGGCATGCAACAAAGCCTTGAGTAGAAAGACAAGGTCTGTGCAATGAAAAAGCAAGGGGGGTTCTGAGGAAAAGAGTTCTCGGACTAAGGATAATTGCTAGATCTGAATATAAATTTTACTACTGATTTAAAAGGCATGATTCATTCTTAAATGTGACTGTTGTCTTTGAGCCAAAAATTACTTCAGTGGAATGGATCTTCTCTTTTATGATGGAAATAAATGATAAAATATAAGTTAACTTACAAAAGTATAGTGTTATGATACATATTTCATATAAATATATGTATTCTATAAAATAAGGCACATTTCTATTAATTATTTAAAAACCATTTCTTCTTAAAAATATCTGTTCCTGTGAATCCTCTGTTATTCAAAATATGCAGCAAAAAATTCATTAAAACAACTTCATGCAGGGTGCCTTGGTACAAAAACTATCTATTTTCCACAAGTCTGATAAACAGTGTATAGGCCAAGTGGATCTACAGGAATTTACTCGACAGTACAGTGGGCATCATTATGCAGAAGTTATAGAGTCACATTTGGATTATCCATTACAGTAGTGATTTACTTCAGACTCTTAATGTAAAATCCCATGATTAACATAGAATAGCTTTATAGATTTGATTTCTTTTTCTCTGTTTTGTTCTTCCTATGGAAAAACACAATGAAATCTGGGGTTCTGCAGAGGCATTGAAAAATACTGGTAATTTTTTTTGACATTTATAGAACTAACCGTCAGCAGATTTGAATATTTTGACCCCGTTTTCATAATGAAATGGAGAAAAGATGTGTGTTACACAAAGTTTTATTAATGTTTTATAAAATGGTTGCTACAACCAAAGGAACTGCTCTGAAAATTAAATTACTGTGTCTACTTTGGAAATCAGCATAATATGCTCTGTTTAATTCAGTCATGCTAAGATGAGAGAGTCGCCTTCTTTCTCTCGGCTTTCGCTCTCCTTCACCTGGGGGCATCTGCTGATTAGTCTCTTCTAGAGGTTGTTTAATGACTATTTTACAGGAACTGTCAGCTTCGCAAAGCCCAGTGGCATTGGGCGTCACTGTATTACCAGCCGTTTTACACAATTTGCCCGACTGTAAATCGGAGGTTTAAAAGTACAAGAAAAAGTTCCTATTTGACTTAATGACTGGCTGATGGGGGTCGATTAATCTTCCTGTACTCAGATGTTTCACTCATGAAGGGCGTTTGTTGTTTGTTCAAGTTCCCTTTTCTGATTTTAGAAACCTATGAAATAAGGTGACTACTTTGAGACGAGCACAGGGGAGCCTTAGAACATCCCGTCATACGCACTTTGATATTTGTATTCAAATCCTAATTATACACTAAATGGAAAAAGGTTGCACCAGCTTAGTGTAAAAGGGAAATGTAGTTGTATCAAAGACTTCTACATTAGCCAGGAATAGAGTATAACGAAGGCTTATTTATTTGGGGATAAACTCACAGTAAGGGTAGCAATCCACAGTCCTCTGCTTGTGATGGGAACTGGAACCAAACCCAGCAGAAAAAGGGGCAAAGCACACTTTTCATCTGTACTTTATAGTACATGAGACCATGCCCAAAGGAAGCTGGTATCTTAAAGGCTATTGACTAAAAAGTTCCCACTACAGGGGAAACCAAGATACCTGCTCAACTAGCAATTTTTATTTGAGGAAGAGTTTATTTATTTATTTCCATTTGGGAAAATGTAGAGCTTATCTTATATGAAGAAAAATAATGCTCTTCTTACTTTCTTATGCTTTTGTAAATTAAACAAAAATAATCGGTAGTCTTAAAAGTGACATATTACTTAGGATATTGTCTTTATTCAATGTTACACAATCTCTAATATTTTAAAAAATGCATTCTTAAAAAGTAGATCAATTCACTCTAAGCATAATATACACACAATTCATGTATCTTGAACACTTGGCTATTCATCAAATTATTTTGGTCAGTTTTTAATTCTTATAACCTTTAAGGAGTAGAGAATCAATAAGTTCCATAATCAATGAGACCTATTCAACAAAGAGAATGACCTATGATCACCAGCAGTCAGCGTACAGAAGATGGTACCGAGGAAAAATTTAACAAGTTTGTGACTTCATATTTTCAAAAATTAAGACAACACAGTTATTCTTGACCTAACAAAACATATAGCCATAGTTTCTAAAGGCAATTAAAAACAATAATTTTGTTTTTTCTGACTTTTTTGTTCTAAATAAAAATTTCTTATTACAAATGACTAGAAGCCAGAAGACCCAGGAGAGGGTAGGACATATACACTGAATAACTGAGGCTGTAAATCACATTTCCTTCTAACACTGTGGGTAATATAAACACCGAGAAAAGAATCAGGACCTGTAGCTGTCCAACAGCCAATCTTTTCTGGCAGACACAGACACACAGAGGCATGTATCAAACCTGTAAATCCCTTGAGTAGGAAGGTATACATTAACAAGCACTGCAAGGTGCCAAAAAAGTCACTTACGTTGACCCAAGTCCATTTTTGTTTGAATTTCAAGTTTGCAATACATTAACAAATATCCACAGAGCAAACATCCATTTAAATAAAACAGTGAGTTAAAATCTGGCATTTCCATAGGTTTTGGAAAGTATTTCACAGGATAAATCTAGAAGGATGGCAGGGTCCTCTGACAGTGCTGGTAAAGCACAATTAATTTTCTTCAAAGACAGAGTGCTAGCCTTGGTATCCAAACTTGGTTTCTCATTCAGAAGTCTTTTCTTGGACTTCTGCTGCCTTGAATTGTATTAATTAGTTTTTATATTCTGGATGTTTGTCCTTACAATGGTAGAGACTATTTTATATTAATCTTGATATTTTCTGAATATTCTATTACTTGGGATCATGTTGAGCATGGGACAATCAATTAATAAATAATATTTGAATTAAGTAGCAGTTTTTCATGTTTAAGAGAGTTTCGATTAAATGCTCTAAACTAAACCCCCACTTCTTAGACTTGTAATTCCTCCTACTGACACGCTTGAAGGAACACTGAGATTGGACCTCAGATGAGGATGATGGTCTCAGCTCTGTCACATTGTGATTATGAAGAATGCTCTTAAACTTGAGGCTTCAAGTTCTTATCAGTAAACTTCAGAATTGATTAAACTCTGAGAACCTTGACAGCAATGATGCTCTGATTGCGAGGTCTTTGCTGCTTGAAACTGTGGCCAGCTACTTGCAGCCAATCTACTTGCAACCGAATTATCCCTAATAGCCAGCATTTACTGAGTTTGCAGTCATGAAATCTGCATTACTTCCTCTAAATCTTTCAGTGAGTTTATAAATTAGTACTGTTTTTGAAAATGGTGAAATTCTGTCTTGGAAAGATTAAATACTCTTTCAAGGAATTGCCTTAGATGTAAGTGGCATGGGTAGGATTCTAGCCCTGTGTTAATATCTCTGTTCTTCCCTTCTTTTTATACTGCACCACTCTCTTTCTTTGTGGCTCGTTTCTTCTTGGTTTCTAATAGGATCACACTGTAATGTTAGACATAGTATCATTGAAGGAAGCAACAGTAGCCTCTGAGAAAAGACTAATTGATTGTTTTGTTCCCAGAAATGAAGAGGTTCTTATGATGCCCCATATGTATTCTTTCTCATCCTTTGGTATCCAAAGTCAAGCATTTTTGAGACAGATGGCCGATGTACTCTGGTCATAAAATAGAACTCAACAAGCTTCTGGCACCAGGAGTGAACTTATGACCTCAATCAACATCATTTTCACCATACCCAAAGCAATTGAATTAACTAACCAAAGAAAACGTCTGACATGTACCACATGAAATGAAACACAGCTCTAGAAGTGTTAACATATTTAATCTTTCATTCATTCCAATTATATTTCAATTGTTTATTTGAGACTTGTATTTTATAAAACAGTACAATAAAATTTTCAGAATTAATACATAGTCTGGACCTCTAGACTTTAATATTTTAAGGGAAGAAAAAGTACATTATATTGAATCATGTGCCCAAAGAGGCAAGTCAAAGTTTATGAAGTACAAAGCCTGAAGAATTTCTGTCCAGATGTGAGTTAACAGAAAAAGTTTAGATGGGAGTCTTGTAATCTTTCACACCTCCTCAATCCTCTCCATGCCTGTAAAATGCCCTTATGATTGTAAACAGACTCAAGATAACCCTTTATAAGGCCGTAGATCATAACCCTTGTGATGACTCTCTCTGTATATTAGTCTTTGTAGCTTGATCTTATTTTCATCTAATCTATTGCAATGCTTAATTTCATGTGTCAAATGAATTATTGCATAAGGTTCCTAGATTGTGAGTGCGAATGTTATTCCTAAATGTATCTATTAGGGTGTCTTGGTAAAAGATGAGCATTAGAAAAGGTAAGCTAAGTAAAGGTATCACAGCTACAAACCAGGTGCTATGCCATATAATCAGTTGAGAATCCAACAAAGATAAAAAAATGAACTCAGTAGTTGACTGATGGAGGCGGCCAGACTGCTAGTTAATTCCCGGCCACCCAGACCTGAAATAACCACACAGAAACTGTATTATTACAATACTGCTTGGACTATTAGCTCACACTTATTATTGGCTAGCTCTTATATCTTAAGTAAACCATTAATTTCTACTAATCTGTGGTCACCACGAGGCTGTGACTTACTGGGCAAAGTTCCAGCATCTGTCTCTTCCAGTGGCTACATGGCATCTCACTGACTCCACCTACTTTCTCCCAGCATTCAGTTTAGTTTTCCCACTTAGCTCTATGCTGTCCTATTACAGCCATTTCAGCTTCTTGATTCATTAACCAATAAAAGCAACACATATGATGAAGGATTTCCCAAATCACTCAGTCACTTTGTATTTGAGCTGAGACATCCATCCTTTCCTGCCCTTGAACATTGACTCTCCTGGTTCATAGACCTTTCAACTCAAACCAGTTTTTTTTTATTTTTATTTTCTTTCATTAAAAATGTATTCTTTGTTCATACAATATACCCTGATTATAGTTTTGCCTCCCTCAGTTCCTTCAAGTTCCTCTCTACCTCTCCTCCTCTCTGGATCCACTCCATTTCTGTCTGTCATTAGAAAAGAACAGGCTTCTAAAAGATAATAACTATGACATGATAGGTTTTTTATCTTATTACATTTAATTTTGTCTCACTGATACTTTTTTGATCAGACTACTTTTTCTCAGGTCTTTGACTTCACATGCATTATGTTAAAGGGCACACACAGATCATGATCATTCCATTCTATCTCTTCATCTGTCATCCATCTATCTATCTATTTATCTATCTAGCTATCTATCATCTATCTATCATATATATACCTTCTATGTATCTATTATCTATCTATCTGTCTGTCTGTCAGTCTGTCTATCTATGTATCTATCTATCTGGGCTTACTGCCTGCTATTGCTTTATTTGTCCCTTCTTCTGTCATGTACTTTCACACTGGCTGCAGTTAAGTATGGGTCTCCCATGGCCTCTGCAATGTTCTTCCTAGCTTCTAGAGGAGCCGAGAGTTTTAACAAATGCTAGGTGGACAAAGAACTCTAGAAACCATGATATTCTGAGGTGGCAAGCAGTGCTTCAATTTAAATAGAAACTTCTTAATTGAGAATTCAAGCCAAGGTCAACTCAACCAGTAAGTGTAGACCAAAAGATGGTCTCTGGCCTTCATATAATGGTCAAGGAACTAATTGATGGAAGGAGAGGCAGAAAATTATTTTCTTTTTCTCATAAATCTATAATCTATTTTCTTAAATAATTTCCTTAAGGACCTCTCCAGCTTCGTGGTTCTAAGACCCATGTGTTAGACAAACTGAGTTAATTAGAAAATGCAGTGTCTTGTTTTCCTCTTCCCCAACCCATACCAATAAAGTTTGTAGTATTTTGTTTGATTTGTTTGTAAGACTTCAGGCTATAAAATAACTTATTTTTAAGTAACTAGAAGTAATATCTTTAAGCATACAAAGGCTTTAAAAAATTACTCCAGTTTTGTTCAATAAACAGTAGTTATAACAGTAGACTTTTCAATCAGTTCCACCTCTTAGGTTATAAATGAGATAAAAAATATTTTAAATTAATGTAAATATTATCATTTCTATATGTGTTCCATAAGAACAAACTCTGTTGGCCATCTTCAATATTCTGTCATAATTTATATTATATGTATGATTCAATTTTGTATGCCCTGCTACTGCATGTTCTTATATGTTCTCTTTCTAATGTTTGTATGAAATAATGCTGGGTAGAACACTCATAATGGTTAAAAAGAATGCAAATCCTACCAGTAATTGCATATGAAATAAAAAATAATTGAGCTCAATTTTGCTAGAATAGAACTCTGGGACAGACTGAAAGCCCATTTGACCATTTCCCCTACAAAGATACAGACTGAGTCTTTAGATCTATAATGATGACAGAATTAGGAAATTCAGGCAACAAAAGAGGTCACTTCTCAGGCTTACTGCCAGATTTGCAAACCCATTATAATACATTGCTTTTGCCGAGTAAGTGAAATTTCAATGCAGGATAAAACATTTGAAAAATAGTAGAAATAAATCCATGCTGACTAATAAGTCCTAATGTGTGAATAATAATTAGTTAGATTAAATGACTGGTTATGTGAGAGTGAAGTTTTTAGAAATCAAAACATTAATGTAGCGGGTACAAACACATAAACAAAGCTTTAAAATGGGAGAATATGAGCTAGAATATATGAACATGTTTGTCAGTACAACAAATGTAGAATTCTCATTTAAATTATGGCAACCTTAGTTATAGGAATTCTATGAATGTAAATCATTGTTATAACATCATAGAGTTGGAAAATTGAGAAAAGGGACAAAGAGAAAGAAGCTGAGAAGAAGGCAGAATGTTGATGGAGAAGAAGGAGAGAAAGAGAAACGGGGGGTGAAAATGGTTTAATAACACTAGTCATCTGTATAAAGTCAGAAAAACTTTTCCCATTGTTAACCATCTATTAGCTGTTTATCTAATTCTTGCCATACATCCATCCTAAACTAATCTGTCTATACTCTAATTCTGTTTATAGGTTTATTTTTTCTCTATCGTCTTCTATCCACTCATCATTTATCTAAATATACAGGACTAGTTTTCTTGGCAAGAGATACAGAGTTATAGCTGAGAATCCCTATGAGCCTGAGTTGATCTAACATTAAGAATTAATTATTATTCTCTCTTAGAAATACTGCTGTGTCAAGGTTAGGGTTAAGGTCACTTACAAGGCAATGTAGAGGACAGCATATAATTTACAAGCCAACATCACTCGCAGCTGATGGGGGGTGGAAACCTTTACATCAGAAACCTATACTCATTTAGCTTTCATACACAAATGCTTGTAAATGTATAACAATATTGTAAGCTTAATTAAGAAGCGTCAAATTATCCACTCCTTTTGTTCACCTTTGGAAAATATTTTTAGGGAGTGATGATGATTAGCAACCTGTATTGTTTATTCAACAGGAATAGGAACTGTAAATCACCTTGTTCTAATGTGCTGTCCATTGCAAATGAAGATAACACTATTGATTCATAATCAGCAGTGCTTCATCTATTTCTTCTCTTTTTGGGGGAGGTGGTTAATGTATTAATGACAAGCGGACTCTTATCCCAGTTTCCTTCCTCATCTAATGTGTGCCTAATGCACAGCTTTCATGTAATAAAGATCTTCCCCAAACAAAACAAGTAGCCCTTGATTGTGAAACAGAATAAGCATGTTATAATTTTTGCTTGGCCTGCTGCAAAGTGCTTGGAGAAACTTAGGGCAATCCAAACATTCACAGGTCTCAGTCTTTTAAGGCATTTTTAGTTGATATTTTTATTCACTACTTCTACTTGCTGTACATTTTCCCCACAGAAGAGTGCACCCCCTGAAATGAAAAAGAATTGTTAAAAAGGAACAGACTACCAGAAGAGTCTGGAAAATATTAAAATGAAACAGCACCTTTCTTTCATAGCTAATCTGTGTTGTCAAACATAGTAAGTCAGAAAACAGTCAGAATAATATTAATTAAATTTCTTGTTTAAGACTCTTATCACAATTTTATTCCAATTCTTTCTTTCCTTTTTCCTCCCTTCCTCCCTCTCTCCCTTTCTTTCCCCCCACCTGTCCCATGTATGCCTGCATGTGTGCAGGCATGTGTGTGTGTATGCATGGTGCTAATGGATGTGTCTGTAGATGAACATCCATGTGAGTCCATGTATATTTGGTAGCTAGAAAGCAACCTCAGATGTTTTTCTTCAAGGAATAGCAAACCATGACTCTTTAGTCAGCCTCTTTCAATGGGTCTGGAGGATCACTGATTAGGCTAGGGACTGGCCAGAAGACCTCTTGAATCTGCCTATATCTACCTCCAGGTGCTGGGATTGCAAACACTAAACACCATGCCCAGATTTTTACATGGGTGCTAGTGATCAAAGCTGGCTTTTCAGGCTTATGACTTTACTGACTAGGCTATAGATCTAACCCTTTCATTCTAATTTCAAAACTTCATGAGGAGTCACCTTCTCTAGCAAGACAGAACCCTCTTTTCTGTTGCCCCTTTCTTTTCAATTTCTTCCTTGCAACAAGCCCTGTTTTCTTCCCAAAGCATCAATAGAAGCCTAACATGGACTCAAATTCTCCAGTGGGAATTAATAGTTGGAAGTGATCTAATCACAATTACATATTCACGAGAAGAACTGCCTATACATAGAGAAGGGGTACAGCACATGAACAGACAGAAGGAAGATGGAGGTAAGTAGATGGGGTGTTAGCATTGCTTACTAGGAAATCTGTTACTGTTTACTATTGAATTTTAAGGCCTCCTGTGTAATGACTTTGTATCTGGACTCTGAAAACATGGTCCGCTTTTCCCACACTAAAAAAAAAATAAAAATAAAAATAAATCTCAGAAAACTAGTGTTTTTCTAACAATTTCTTTATTTGCTTCTGCTCAATTTAAGTCAATGGGTTTTTTTTTTCAACGTTTTACTAACTACTCTCTGGTCTTAATCCACTGTCACAAGAAAACAAGATCACTTTTAAAGTCTCATTTCTATGTGAAAACTTCTTTTCTTGTATATTCATTTCAAATTCTCATCTTGATCACAATTCCCAATCATTTCTTCTGTTCCCATTTTTAACACTTGGTCTTGGGTATCAGGCTTGTAATGAGTGCTCTCTGAAAGGGCCACAGTGGAATCAGTTTGGGAGAGTGTGTGTGACTCCTAGGGTTACCTGTTGCCTTTATGCATACATCTTCCTAAAATAAATCTTGAGTTTCTTGATTCTCTTGTGATTCAGGCTAAATATATAATTATGCAGCTTTTATGTGTCTGTTCTAGAGGAACTTCTTTATTTCCAATATGGTCCCATATTTTTCTCAAAAAGTCTTAGGCCTACCCTTTGGAAAATCTACTTACTTTTATAATGGTTCTGTTTCGAGCCCAGGGTCATTGTAAAATTTCTTCCCTTCTTTCTTTCTTCCCTTTCTTCTTTCATTCTTTTATTCTTTCCATACATAGACATCCCTGTATAGATCAATAAGTCTTTATAATTGAGAAGAAATTTCTCAATTGTATTTCCTCTGTTCTAGTCTACTCAGTGTTCTTTTTGTTTATGTTTCAAGATTTTGCCCAGCCTGTCCTTAAGTTTCAAGAACAAATTTACCATAAATTTTTAAAAGAAGTTCATAAGGATAGCTCCCCTCTTGCTTGTCCCTCATCATCTAAGGCCCTTAAAGGCATCTGACGATCGCATGAACAAGAGACTGGTTTACAGATTCTCTATACCTCTTATTTTGATGACAGTTGTATTGGCTGGTTTTGTGATAACCCGATCTAAGCTAGAATCATCAGAGGAAGGACCCTCAGTTGAGGAAAGTCTGTCATGAGATCCAGCTGTAAGTCATTTTCTCAGTTAGTGATCAAGAGAGGAGGGCTCAGCCCATTGTAGGTGAGGCCTTTCCTGCTCTGGTGTTCATGGCTTCTATAAGAAAGAAGGCTGAGCAAGCCTTGGGAAGCAAGTCAGTAAGCAAAAACCCTTCATGGTCTCTGCATCAGCTCCTAATTTCATGTTGGGGGAGAGGCCTCTTGCTTGTTTCCTGGTCACCCAGACTCCAGAAATAATCATACAGGAATGATATTATTTAAATGACTGCTTGGCCCATTAGCTATAGCTTTTTATTTGCTAACTCTTCCATCTTAATTTAACCCATCTCCATTAATCAGTGTGTTGCCACGTGGCAGTGGCTTACTGGGTAAAGTTCTGTCTGGCTCCAGTGGAGTAACATGGCATCTCTCTCACTCTGGCTTCTTTCTCCTAGAATTCCGTTTATTTTTCACTGCCTACTTCTATTCCCTGCACTGGCCCAAGACAGTTTCTTTATTAGCTAATAATATTCACAACATACATAGGGGAATCCCACATCACCTGCAGTTTCCTGCCCTACTTAGTTCCTGTCCTGAATTTCTTTGGTGATGAACAGTAAAGTGGAAGTGTAAGCCTTTCCTTCCCAACTTGGTTTTTGGTCATAGTTGATGGAGGAGGGTCATCTGTCTATGTGTTACTTTCATTGGTTAATA
>LOJH01007490.1:8819-21162 GCA_001685095.1 Ellobius talpinus
TCCTTCCTCTCTGATGACTCTAGCTTGTGTCAAGTTGACACACAAAACCAACCAATACAATAGCCAATTCTGAAAAATGACTATTATAATAAATAATAAGAATGGACGTTTTTGTTTAAAAAATTGGTACAGCTGGGTTTCCCCTACCCTCCTCCTCTGCCCTCACGAGTCATGCCTTTAACAGATGGCTCCTCTGAGAGCTGGAGACTAGCTCAGGGTGGAGAAGGTATTGGATGAGAGCTGCTCAACCTTCTTGCTCAGGTTCCAGCTGGAAAATTCCAGGTGAGGAAAAGAGACCCCAGTCATCAGAGAAGAGAGGCAAGGATGTGAGCACCTGCATTGGAGTGTCCTGGGGTTCCTAAAGGTCTCCAAAATGCTCCTGTGGAATCCGCAGGCTCCAACTGAGCTATGCAGATGAATCATAGTTTGTTCAAGGAGGAACAGCCCGAGATGGAAGCCCTAGACACTCTGGCAGCCAGAGCACTTTATGCTTCCAGCCGTTGTTAGGTGCTGGTGTGGGTCAGCTTGTGCTCTTTATCCCCCCTGGTGTGTGTGTTGGGTTGGGTGCCTTGTGGTTCTGAGGTAGATAACACAGGAGGTCTCTTTTCACAGTCTCCACAGTCTTCCTGATAACATCACCTCCCCTTTCCAGGTAGCATCTACATTTTGGCCAAATATTATGAATTTAATATTTAATGTTAAAAGAGAAACTGTTTAGAAAGTATAGGATGCACTCATGTGCCTTGTGGCAATTATGAGGTCCCTGGGCCCCTTTAAACAAAGAGCTTTGTTCTTTTAAAGCAGTTACCAGAAGTAAAAAAAATACAATAATGCCAGGAAATTTTGCGGAGGCACATCTACGGGTTATGACTGCATAACCCAGGAACCGGGCCCTTTGGGTGCAAGCCCCTTGTCACTGTGGTCCTTTCTCCTGTGATGCCCAGTGGAGGTCGGTTCAGATTTGCCCTTGGTGGATGCTCTTACGTGGTTGGATAGAAAGCATGATACTGTGGGTCCAGAACATCCTCCCAGATGCACAAGTTTGGCTCCCAGTTTGCTGGCATTAGTAGCAAGCTGTAATTAGATTAGCCAAGTGAAGGAGAGCAATAAAAATGATTTAAGATTTTCAGAAGTTTATCCAAGTTCCCCTTCCTTGATGAGAAAGAAAGCTCACTTCCTGGCATCGACACACAGGCCATTGGCTCCACTCTGCCTTCTGTTTCACCTATACCGGCCGGAGTCCTCAGTTCACTCGTGTCTGCCAATGCTCACCCAGGAGTGCACAGCCTTCTCCTTCCTCGTCTTGCTCTGGGAGCTAGACCTGACTTCTCCACGTGGCTGTCATCTTACATTAGGCCAGAGGCTGTCAATTTGCTTCCCATTTAAGGCTGTAAAGATGGAGAAGGAAGGACCACAAAATTGGTCATTGTTGCCAGAAACTAAGTGCTAATTCTACCTCTGGACTTCTCTGGGATGTTTCCCTCCCAGCAGCAGATTCCCTCTTCCTCATATTGCATGCTCCCTGCTAACATCACATGGCTCTCCAGCAGTGTTCTGCACTTTTGCCATCCCCGCCCGGGCCCTGAAGAGAATGTCTTCAAATAACAGAGAGAGCTGAACTTTCGCAAAGGCCGAGACCAGGGAAAATGGCCTGGGTATGATGGGTAGGCCAATCTTGAAGTCAGACTTTCAATTCTCTCATTTATAAGTGGGCACAATAACGTGTATTTTATTTGGCTATTGCTTTTTATTGCGAATCAAGGCTTAAGTAGAACATAGTGGTGCATGCCTGTAACTTCAGGTTAGTTTAGGCTGCATAGGGAGATCCTTTCTTAAAAGACCACCACCGCTACCATCACCACCACCATTACCACCACTTCTACCACCACCACCACCAAAAACAACAACAACAATAACAACAACATCACCACCACCACCACCAGCAGCAGCAGCAGCAATGCCATTACAACCACTACCACCACTACCACCACTACCACCATCAACACCACCGTCAACACCACCACCACCACCACCACCACCAGCAGCAATGCCATTACCACCACCACTACCAACAACAACATCACCATCACTACTACCATCACCATCACCACCACTACCACCACCACCAACAACAACAACAACAAACTTAACAGTGTGCTTTAGCCAGGACAGTCACCAAGTATCCCTTATCACCAAACTAAGCCTCAGGGATTTCTCTGAGTTCAAAGGCACCAGGGAGTGTAAAGATGGTATGGCTGTGGGTGCCTGCTATACTAGCACACTGTGCTTCCTCCCAGTAAATCTGACCCAGAATTACTAAAGTGATAAATATGTAATTATCTACTGAGTAGATAAACCCTATGCTCCTTTTTACTGTCTTGAAAACCACTGTGAGCTCATTAGGACTCTGAAGACAGAAATACTTTGGTCAAACACTAGGTTGCTCGTAGGGGGTGGCTCAGCAGTAGAAAGAGTCCTTCACAGGTGTGAGTCCCTGGGTTCTAACTCCCAGCCCTGGAAAAAGAAAAATTTCTTTAAAAAATACACATCTCAAGAATATTTCTGAAGCAAATAAATGTTATATGTAAAACACACATTACTAAATGGGCAAAAATGGATGATTTAAAAATAACCTGATTGTTCAAAGAAATGTCATCCCAGCTAAAACTCCCATAAGTTTCTATATTTTCATAGTCTTTGCTTTAATTTTTAAATTATAAAATCAGCACATTATAAATTATAAAATGGCACATTTCAGTAAGTACAGAAGCCATTGACAATACCCTGATGTTATCCTTGCTTCTGTTCCCAGTCCCCAAGATGAATATGTTTGTATTCTTCTGTGTGTTCTTCCAGCTCAGAGGTCATTGTAATTGTTTTATAAAAAACTGTATATATGTGTAATTTGTTTATTTGCATATTCTTTTATAATCTGTTATTTCAATTTCTATTGAATGGATTCCTACACATATACTGAATATGAATATATATTATTAACAAACTTCAATATTTTGCACACACACATACATACATATCATTAAAAACAATCACTAAAAAAACTCCACTAAACCAATCCTCAAGCCATTAGCTTAGGAGCACAGATTACTCTTTTTTATGACAGTGATTAGTGATGGAACAGGCTACTTGTTGAGTATAATTTTGATCAGCAGCTATATACACTTTCTAACTCAGCCTTACCTCATATTATTTGATGTGTCCTTTCATAGTATACTGATGAATAGTGAGAGGCGAAGGACCTTCTGTGGAAAGGTCTCTTTAATTGACCTTTGGTTTCACACCTGTGTACATGTGAGGTGTCTGGACACACCAAAGTGATAGAAAAAGAACATAACCCCACACGCTCTTATGCTAACACAGAGCCTTGAAAGCAAGTTCTGTAGTTTTCTGAGTACATGATTTTGAAAGTTTGGAGCATGTTGTACTAGTACAAAATATTAGGCCTTTCAGTGTGTAAATAGAACTGGATTCACTACACATTAACAAAAGTCGTAGCACCCCTCGATTTTCCAGTCTTGGAACCCATAGTGTACTAGTGAGCACTGTGCTGGACTAGCCCCCCATGGCATTTCTTTTTGCAGGCAGAATTCATGGGATTTTGGGTAAAGACAAGTCAGTGAGTCACCAAAAGGTCACAAAGAGCTTTGCTTGGAGTTGAATTTCTCACTAATAAGAATAATTCTATTATTTTCTGTTTCTTATCAAATAACCTTGCTATTAAAAATATGCCTGCACAAATACCAGAAGAATAAAATTTGCTTTCTTGGCACCAGATTTCCTCTTTGACTATCATCCTTAGAGTGCCAAGAAGCACCAATCAGTGCTGATTTCACTGCATGCGCTGTGGAAGATGAGGTGAGGTTGTAATATTGGAGGGTTTGCCTTTATTTTCTGAAGTTCATTTTCCAAAACCAATATGGTGAAATTAAAGCTGCACATGTGCCTTGTTCAGAAGGCCCTGGGATAAATTTTATAAAACATGGTCATTGGCCTAATATCTTTGTATTTTAGGAGGCATCTTGGTTATTTCTGTGTTTTAGCATTAATTAGGTGACCGACAGACCTTACTAGGTCTTTTCAGGGCAAACCATGTGCCAGATATTGTTTTACATGCTCCCCATGTGTGATCCCCCTCAAAGTGTAGAGGAATTGGTCGCTGTGGACTTATCCCATGTTGCAACCAAAGTAACAGAGGCTTCAGGTAGCCTCGAAACACTTTATGGTCACACAGCAGATGATCACTGGGGGTGGAAACATGGACATCCTGGCCTTAGAATTCACATCCCCTAGCACCATAGTGCCTTTATGCTTTATTCTTTATGCTCTGAGAACCATTAAAGACAGCAATGTACTTCTTAGAGTACCACCTTGTCTGCCATAAAATGGGTATATGTGTATCTAAGGTGTAAAACCAATAATGATGACGCTAAACTCGGAGAATGTAGCGAAGCCCCACAGGCTACAAAGGACATCGGAGCTGATGCAGTGGTCCACGGTGGCTATTTTCATTCATGGACAGCTCTCAGTGTGGGGATGATGATGGTGATGGCAGAGTGTTACTTTGTGCTCTTTCATGGCATGCTTTCTGAGGTGGCTTCTGTGTCAAGTGATTTCACTGTGGCTGGAAAAGTTGGATCCTTTCCATTCTTTGAAAGTGTCTTCTTACATTTTCATCAAAAAGTATTTTCTTCTTAAAAAAGTGACCCTGAAGAAATACTCTGTTTTTGGAAGACTGAAACACTTACGTGTTGGCCGATTTAAACACTAGAATCTATATATCAGCAAAAAATGTGCCATTCCTTTCTTTATCTTGAGAAACTGGTGACCTGATCCCCTTGGAAAGCACCTGAACTCCCACAAGCCTTCATTTGTTACCCTGGCAAAGTAACTGGACACAAGTCTAGCGTCATGGCTTTCTTTGCTCTTCAGAGGATCAAGAGAGAGAGAGAGTTACTTGTTTTTTAAAATTGAAAAGTCGAAGTGACTAATCTATCCCTTTAAATTTAAGAGCAGAAACCCAATTCAACAAATTTATTGCCTGCTGCTAAGGATGGATGTGACAATGTGACCTTTTATTAGCTATTTGGACAAGAATTTGAATCGCTGTAACCACTTGGTCTTTCCACCTTCGTGAGTGATTCACACCAAGTCCCAAAGCAAGTAACCCTCAGTGCAGCTGTGCTGTGTATTCTTAGTGAGTTGTATTTGCAATTCACTTCCATTAACCCCGAAGGCTTCTGAGTGATGGGAATTGACTAGACTCACAAGGTGACTTTTGCTAAGGGTATCAATATCTTCTCTAGAAAAACATCTCCTGTATGATGAGGAAGCAGGCAAAGTGAACAGCAGACACGGATGTTAGCTGGATGAGGATGGTGGCCAAAACCTGGACTAAGAGATACTAACACTGTCCCTTCTGAGTCAGAGGTGATAGGGAGGCAGGGATACAAGATTGTTTCCTAGGTTTCAAAGTTCTTCAGATGTCTGATGGGGGCTGCACTTAGTCTTTGTAAATGTGTACAGGTAAAGCATTCCTTTTTGTTATCCTAGTGGACGCAGCTAGGAAGCCGTAGGTTGTGCGTACTTAGTGTTAAGTCTCCACAGAGTAACTGAAATTGGGTCTAGGAATCTGGGATGCGTTGTACAGCTATGGGTCCTGAGAGAGTGTGAAATTTATGAACCATAAATGAACTTGGAGGACTTACATTTCATGGTTGGGAAGAGGATGATGGTCTGGCACATAAGACGGTAAGAAAAACATGGGAGGAAAACCCAGAGAATGTTCTTTCCTAAGGAAGGTGGTATTTTAAAATGAACCTAACAGTCAAATGTGCCAGGCGCCACAGATGGTCAGAGGAAGGCACGATGAACAAATTCCACTGATGTAGCAGCCTGCACAGTCTCACTCACTCCAGAAGATTAACTACAGAAGCTGAAGTAAAATCCAAGGGCAGGAAAATATAGCAGTATTTTTTAGGAAACAGACTCTAAATCACAGATACATATACTTTCTTTCCAGGCTGCCATAGAAAATTTTTGGGAAGATTTGTAGCTTTCTGGGCAAACAGTGAGGTGGGGGAGCAAATCCAAATGTGGAAAAAATGGTCACCAGAAGACTGACATGAATATGGCTTTAGTCATGGGTAATAGATATTTAGCAGATTTGATGGCCTCTCTGAGCTCTCACATCTTAAGGGTTGGAGCCCTTAATGTGTCAGTACTGTGGATTCTGTCCTAAGAACGTAGAAGGATAGGAGAACAGGATCCAGCTATTCTAGTTCCACACACTACATTGGAGACAAATCAATGTATTCAATTGTTTTTGTTTGTTTTAGTCTACTTGAAACTGAGGATGTTCAAGATTTTTTCTTCCTGTATTAGCTACCTTTCTATTGCAGTGATAAAACACCATGACCAAGACATCTTATTGGGCTTGTGGGTTGCCTTCAGAGGGTTACAGTCCATGGTGGAAGCAAAGGCATGGTGGCAAGAACACCTGAGAGCTCACATCTCAATCTGCAGGTAGGAGGCAGAGAGAAAACATGGGACTCCAGTCTTCAGAAACCTCAAAGCCTGCCCCTACCTCCTCTAACAAGGACACACCTCCTAATTCTTCTTAAACAGTTATAACAACTTGGGACCCCTGGGTATTCAACTATATGAGCCTATGGGAGCCATTCTCATTCAAACCATCACATTCAACTCCCTGGCCCCTATTAGTTCATATCATATCATAATGTAAAATACACTTAGTGTAACTTTAAGAGTCTCCATAGGCTTTCATTCGTAACAATATTTAAAAGTCCAATGTTCAAAATATTTTCTGAGCCTCAAGGCAATCTCTTAACTGTAAACTCCTGTAAAATAAAAAAGCAAATTACATATTTCAAACATATAATGGCACAGGATATACATTTCCATTCCAAAATGGAGTATTGGGAACATAGTGAGGAAATACTGGACCAAAGAAAGATGGAAATGCAGAGCCAAAATCCAAATCCTTTATCTCCACATACGATGTCAAAGGGTTTGGCTCCCTCTTTCCTTCTAGTTTTGATGCCTGCAACATACTTCTCCCTCTTGGGCTCATACACTCTCTTTGTGCATCTCTGGCTGGTATCTCTGGAGATATTTGACCTATATCTCATGGCCCTGGAAATTCTAAAATCTTTGGGTTTTGAATGCAATCCAGACTTCAATTTCACAAGTTCACACAATAATCTATAGCTTCAATGTAGGGACTCCCGTGGCCCATACTGAATGTCAGAGACCCTTCTTACCTACAGAGGAAGAGTCTACAATCTTCTATTTGTTTATCCATCATTACTTTAAAGCCAGAACCCTGTGGACAGTATTGCCAAATTTGGCTGCCCACTTGGGATGGAGCCTGGCCCCATGAATCATGTTTTTAGAAGCTTTCATTTGTTGCTATGTTTTAGGAGAAGAAAAATCCTTAAACATTTTCTTTTCACAAATTGGAAGCTTGACTGGGTGGGGTCTTACTCCAAGAGCACCCTTGTCTTAATTCCATTTTGGATCAGACCTCTCCTTAATCTCCTAATCTCTTTCAGCAAAAATCTTGTCTCTAGATTAAATTTCCTGGTCCTCTTTTCATCTTCAAATTGTATGTTTCCTATTTATTTCCACCACACTTGCTCTTTTTCATTATAGACATGCAGAAGAGCAGTTACTAATAACCACACCACAGAATCAATACTGGCCTGTCTTGAAATCTCCTCTGCCAAAGAAATTAGTTCAAAGTTTCCAATTTAGTCTGAGGCAAATTCTTAGGATAAGAACAGAAAGCAGCCACAGACTTTGCCAAAAAGCATCACAGAAATGGTCTCTGTCCCAGTTGCTAATGCTGTTCTGCTCTGAAACCTCTAGAGTTGGGCCTCCATGGTGCATACTGCTCTCAGTAATACTGTCTATTAAGCTCCTACTAGGATCACTCACTAAACTCTGCTTACAGCATTGAACTACTGTTTTACTTCAACATTTCAAAATCTTCCGCTACCCTTCCCCTATCCCTCCCATACAATCAGGCCTCTTGTAGCAGTACCCACCCCCTGGTAACAACATTTGTATTAGTTACTTTTCTATTGTGGTAATAAAACACCATGACTAAGGCAGTTTATGAAAGAAAGTATTTAATGAGGCTTATAGTTTCAGAGGGTTAGAGTCCATGGTTACCATGGAAAGGAATGGTAACAAGAATGGCTGTATGCTTATGTTGCAAGGAGAGGGCCCACTTGTTTTTCCGGGCCACCCAGCTAGCTTAGCCCCGAAATAACCACACAGAAACTGTATTAATTAAATCCCTGCTTGGCCCATTAGCTCTAACCTCTTACTGGCCAACTCCTACATATTAATTTAACCCATTTCTATTAATCTGTATATTGTCATATGGCAGTGGCTTACTGGGGAAAATTCCCAGCATCTGTCTCCAGCGGATCCATGGCATCTTTCTCTGACTCTGCTCTCTCCCTCCCAGCATTCCATTTAATTTTCCTCCCGCCTACCTAAGTTCTGCCCTATCAAGGGCCCAAAGCAGTTTTTTTTTAAATTAACCAATGAAAGCAACACAATGCTTCTCTCAAGCATAATGTGTATTCCCACAAAAGCTAAGTTTATTGCCCCAAACTAACTGGGCCCAGCTAGGGGTTATCTGATAGCAGCAGAGCAGAGATGTAGTTATGGTTTCAAGGTTCTGGTTGTGGTGGGTCTAGTGCTGCCTGGGTAGTGATGGTGAGAGTGTAATTACTGGGTGATACATCTTCTAATGACACATACGGGTTAGGGAAGACAGAGGGTAGGCATCAGTGAAAACTCTGCAGAAGAGAGCAGAGACCAGAGAGAGTCATACTTTGATGGTTTGAATGAAAATGGCCCCCAAAGGCTCATAGAGAATGACACTATCAGGAATTGTGGCCTTGTTTTAATAGATGTGACTTTGTTGGAGGAACTGTGTCATCTTGGGATGAGCTTTGAGGTTTCAGAAGCTAAGCCAGGCCCAGTAGTACTCTTTCTTCTGGATGGCTGTTGATCTCAGCTACTTCTTCCACACCATGTCTGCCAGCATGCCACCATGCTTCCCTTCTATGACAATAGTGAACTAAACCTCTGAACATGTAGGCTAATCTTATTAAATTTTTTTTATAAGAATTGCTGTGGTCATGGTGTCTCTTCACAGCAATAGAAACCCTAACTAGGACACATGCCGTGTAACTATGGTGTCAGCTCTATGGGTTTGGGTATCATTGTCATAAACCTATCCTATACCTGAGGTTGTGCATCTCAAAATTTCTATTAAGGCACCCCATCCTTTGGTAGCAGTTTGTGGGTCATTGTCATAAACCTATCCTATATCTGAGGTTGTGCATCTCAAAATTTCTATGTAGGCACCTCATCCTTTGGTAGCAGTTTGTGGGATCCTGGGAAGTCCATAAATCCAACCCAGAGCTTCCTGCAAGCAAGTCAGCAATTCTCACATTTTAATGAGCTTGCAAATTGACTTGGTTTTCCTGTTAAATCTAAAGTCTTTTTGTACAGGAAGATTGTTGTCCAGATCCAATATGAAAACGCACTGCTGCTTGTATACTGCCATTGATTTATATAACTTGGCATATCTCTGTTCTTCACAAATCAGTGAGATGACTTCACTCTTTCCGAGAAACAAGAGATAGTCAGCTGTTGCCTCTCTTGAAGACTGGAAGAAGGCCTGTGAGCCAAGGGCAGGTGCTTACTGCGGCAGGCCCTGGGACCCTAATTAGCAATCACCAATCACTGTGTCCTCTCTTTATTGGCTGTTCAGAACATCCCTTGACAGCCTTCTCTTCTGCTAGTCTACAGTGTTTGACTTAATGAGGTTTCAATTCTTCCTTGCCTTGGTTTTACAGGCATGTGGCGGAAGGCCTTGTTGCTTACAGGCGTCCTGGAGTATGGGGGCACAGAAACCAAGCTGTGGATTTGGGGGGCGGTGGAGTCACATACTGACAAGTTCAGCCTCACGGTGACTTTCATGCTCCATGATATCTTCTTCCTCTTGTCCTGTAGTGTTTCTTAGCTACATATCCAAGTAACAGTAGAATCCACCAAGAAACAGCTTATTTAATGCTTTTCTATGGTGTCACCATGGCAATTCCAAACACTAAAATCCTATTAAAAACTGTTACAAACAAAGTTAAGAACAAGACTGTATTCCGTATTTCACCACCTGGAGCAGATGGTCACTGCCCTTCCATCTTATTGATGCATTTCCACTTTTACTCTAAAACAATTTCAAAGTTCATTCGAACCAGCAACTCAACAGCTCTATATTGGCTTAATTAAAATATACAGATCACCATCAGATATGAATTATTGATATATTTTCAAAAGCTGTCAAGTTGTCAGGTAGATTAGCAAACACATAAAGATAAGCTTTTTGGTAAGAGGATTTATTGGATAGAGTTTGATGTATTCTCTTTAGAGGCAGAGGTTTTGTGGGACAGTGACCACGGATGGAAACACTCCCCATTCACGTAACAATCATTATCTAGGGCTCACTGTGCCCTGTCAGACATGCTGTTAGCAGCTGTAAGGTGCTCAAATCTAGTGGCTGGCTCTGGGGGAGGAGCACAGTCAAGGGCGAGGAAGCTGGGACAGGAGCTCTTGATCCCTGATGCAGCTGTACCCTCAGTCAGTATACACCTCCCCAGAGATGCTTTGGTCCCTAGATTGCTCTACAAGGCTGCCGTTCTCCAGACAGGACTCTAGGCTTCCCCAGTTCCTATCCGTGTCACTCCAAGGTGCAGTGAGAAGCCATGAGAGTCTCTGGTAAGGGTTCTCAAGAATTTATTTAGGTATAAAATAGGGGTAAACACTCACTGATACAGAATGGTTTAGATGTCTCTGCTGATCCAGTCACTCTTGTCCGATTGTTCTGTCCAGGGGTTAAGAACAAGCCATCTGTTCTGCTCTGACCACACAAGAAAGCGTGAAAGCAAGAGAAGGCAAGACCCTCTCCCTAAGCTTATAAATTGTTGCAGGCAAGACCATGCCCTAGGATTCATAATCTCCAAAAGCCATTGGCTAAAGGGATGGAAATCCCACAACACCAAGGGGCTGCCTTTGAGCAGGAAGCAAGGACATGAGCAAGGTGGCTTTTGTTAGTAGAGACCGGTTCTTAGAAATGGACCACAGTGTCTACATTTCCAACAGTTGTAAAGTTAAACATGGCCAATGCCTCTCTCTAACCACAACAACCAAGCCCCTACCCTCCAAATGTTGACATCAACAGCAACAACCTCAGCAGAAAAATCAATCTGGCATCAACTTGGGGCCTATCTGTTTGGCTTAGAACATTATCTTTGCAAGATGAGTGACAGAAATTACATTGAGAAAATGAGGTTTGGGTAGCTAGTGAAAAAATGTTTTATTTAAATTAGTTAACAAGGTTTCTACGGACTGCTATGGTTTGAATGCCCCCCTAAGTCCATTGTGTGAAGGTCTGGCTTAGCATGTGTTGCTGTTGGGAGGTGGCATAACCCTTAGTCACTGAACATGTCCTTGAAGAGACAGTTAGGACACTGTCCGTCCTCTCTCTTTTTGCTTCCTGGCTGCCATGAGGTGAACAGGCTTTCACACATACACCTGACATGATGCACTGTGTTGCCATGGATCCAGAGCACCAGGACCAAGTGGACATGGGCTGGAAACATAAAGTGAAACACATATTCTGTTAAATTGATTTAATCTGGGTATTTGTTATGCCAACATAAGGCTGATTGACACAAAGTCTGAACAGGGAGAGTGGAATTTAGCCATTTCTACATTTTATGTTTTACAAGGTGAGTCAGTATCTGTCTCACCAGGAAAATTAAACAATCCAGTGCCTACTGTGAAAAACCATACTGTTCTGGATGATGGAAGAGACCTGGAGGATGAGTCAAAAACTCCAGTAGGAAATAGGAAACATATATTTTGTCAGACTTCCATAAATGATCAAAGACCAAAGCTAAGAGTGCATATAAATGGCATTGTAATTGAGGGATTACTAGACACAGGTGCAGATGTGAGTGTCATTACTCCAGAATCTTGGCATCCAGATTGGCCTCTTTAAGAGGCAGACATTAAATTCCTAGTAATTGGAACCCTAGCTCAAGTGAAACGAAGTATGAGGTAGGTTGAATGCATAGGGCCAGAAGGACAGAAAGAAAAACTGAGGCCATATGTAGCTAATACTGCAGTGAATTTATGAGGCCGTGACCTAATTGCAGCAATGAAATATCCAGATTAACATTCCTGCAGTCCCAAAAACTCATGTTTCTGGGAAGGATATTAT
>LOJH01007490.1:23052-36215 GCA_001685095.1 Ellobius talpinus
AACCCATTATTCTGATCTATGTTAGCCATGTGGCTCAGTACCTTTTTCAGGCAGCCAGGCAGGTCACATGTTGCCTCTTCGATGGTCTGGGCCGGACTGCGAGGAATGGGCTTCCTCCTTTTCAGCATTCTCCTGTTCTCATCTACTTCCTGTCTGGTTTACCTGCCTATACTTCCTGCCCGGCCAATCAGCGTTTTATTAAAATACATGATTGACAGAATACAGACAACTCTTCCGCAACACTACGATACTGTATTCTCTTGATTATAAGAGTCACCAGCCTAACCAGACTCACAGGAAGGAATATTGGATCTTAATCTGCCATGAAGAAGTAGAGAGCCAACATTCAGAGAAGTCTACTGTTTGGGCCACTTTTAGAAAACAATCAACAGCTTCTTGAGGACACTGGAAAACCATGCAAAAACATTAGAGTTTTCAAGCAATTTCCTTCTTCACATCTATTTCAGCCCTCTCTTTTTCCATCCTTGGTCTACCAGGAGGCTGAGAGAAGAAGAATATGTTAGTTTGGAGTCTTTCCTACTATTCCTTTAAAATGGGGACAATGATTCTTCATAAGGTTTTGCTCTTGTTGAGAATTAATGATACGCTCTAGTTAGAGGACGCTAATACAGGAAACTGAAGCGAATAGTTCCAAAATGTCCTTGATGCTTATCCAACTTTTCAAAGATGGGCCAGGTCCTCCCTAGCTGACTTGTTTGACTTGAGACCAGGGTAGCAGACTTACACATAAACTCAGGCCTCCCTTCAGATCAGGTGATCCTGGAAGAGAGCTTGCCAGGTTTCTTCCACTGGTTTATGTCTCCCACCTTGTTTTAAACCTAATGTCAGACTCAGTTTTCATTCCCCCATTGAAAAGCACACACCCTCCTAGAAGTCCGCAAGCACCGTTTCAATTAGCAAAGCTCCTGTGAATGAACAGTGAATGAAGCTCATCAGACTTACAACAAAGACAGCAGCATTGCTTTAGCTAAGTACTTTATGGGCATCCATTTATTTTTATCATTTTACCATTTCATTTGGCAAGCATAGAACAAACCTAGAATTGGCAAATGCCTCATTTTTCATTGCATGACTTTTTCTTAAAGGTCATTTTTAATTTTTTTAGATTATAATATAATTACATGAGCTTTCTCTCCTTTTCTCCCTCTAAAGCCTTCTCATGAACCCCTGCCTTCAAATTCATGGCCTCTTTTTTTAAAATTGTTGTTGCATACACAGGTTTGATAATATATAAATATGTTTTATCATATAATATATAGATAATATGTAGATAAGTTATAATATCCATTCTATAAATGAATATTAGAAATACACACACAAGCACATATGTATAACATACATGTTATATATGCCATTATATAACATATAATATATAAAATGCACATGCATATGTATTTAATATTCATTCCTAGCATGATGTGTGGATTTATGTGTGACTATACATCTCTTCGTTCCCAAGGGCTCAGAATCTTTGGTCTTATTTGAGTGGGCAATATTCATCATTTTTTGTACTTATATTCCAACCCAGTTTTAAGTCAGCTGTAAACTGACATCGCCGATTTCATTGTTGACAATTATGGTAGAAGACAAACTCTACATGGGCAGGGAATTTTGTTTTATTTATTGTTGTGTCCGCTTCTTAGTCTTTGTCAACTTGACACAAAGTAGAGTCACCTGGGAAGAGGGAACATTCACAGAGGAATTGCTTTCATGAGATTAGCCTGCTGGCATGTCTTTGGGGATTGATATTTTCTTGATGGTTAATTATATAGGAGGGTCCATCCCACTGTCAGTGGTACCATGTTTAGGCAGGTAAGCCTGGTAGCTGAACAAGTCAGAAGAAGCAAGACAGTAAGCAGCGTTCCTACATGGTCCTTGTTTCAGTTGCTGCCTCCAGGTTTCTGCTTGAGTTCCTGCTCTGACATGATTTACCTCAATAATAGGGTGTGACCTGGGACTTGTTGATGAAATATACACTTTTCTCCCCAAATTCTTTTTGGATCAGGGTGTTTACCATAGCAACAGAAAAAGCAAATTAGGGTACCATGTCAACGACATGCAGTCTGTAACAACTATAGCAGTCCTAGCAGACAGTGGAAGGCCAATGAGTGTTGGCCTGATGTGAAATGCATGTGCAGTTGTGCATGCCAAGCATCAAGGGACACTTGGGTTTTCATGCTCAACAGTTAAAAGCTTAGCAGAATAATCAAGGAGATTAACAATGATAAGCTTAGTTAGAGATGTTCCTGGAGTTAGAAACCCTTGAGTAGGAAGTTGCTTTTGTACCTTAATCCCACCTTTACACAAGCTAATCACCCTTTCTCTATTCATATTCTTGGTTTGCTGTCCTTGCAAGACCTGCAGTAGGAGGAGGGCCTCAGAATCTGGTAGTTTATGCAGATGGGGACCAGGGACTCACCTGGATACTCATGTGTGGAAAACAGTTTTGCTTTGGTTTTTTCCCCTGAGTGGTTACGGGCTTTGCCATTAAGAAGAACCTAGTTTATATTGCCGCTTGTTGTCTTCAACTTTCTTTCTGCCTCCAATGGAGACACCTTACAAATAGAAATTCAAGGATGTGTGGTCATGTGATGTGGTTAAGGCTTTGGGTATTGAAATTGACTACGGTGTAAATAACACAGTTCTACCAAGACCCAGGACTGTTACGATCCACCCTGAGAGGTGTCCTGGGAGACAAAGTACTGTCTGAGCACTGAGCCTGTGCTCAGAGCCAAACTCCAGAACTTTACCGGTAGTATCTCTGGACAAGGATGAGTAGAGCTGATGTGGGATTTCCCTCTGTGTGCTAYGAATATGTTTTATTACTATTGGTTAATAAAGAAGCTGCTTCTGCCTATAGCAGGGCAGAATATAGCCAGGCTGGAAGAGATATATACATAGAGAGTAGGTGGAGTCAGGGAGATGTCATGTAGGTGCTGAAGGAGAGAGACACCCCGGAACCTTACTGGTAAACCATGAGCCTCGTCATAAAACATAAAATAATAGGAATGGGTTAGTTTTGTGAGAGTTAGTTAATAAGAAGTCTAAGCTATTGGCCAAGCAGTGTTGTAGTTAATATAATTTCTGTGTGATTATTCAGGTCTGGGTGGCTGGGAACAAACAGCCTCCGCCATGAAACCACAGAGCCACAGAGCCACGGAGCCACGGAGCCATGGAGCCACAGAGCCACAGCTCCTTCAAGGGACAGATTTCTGAATTCCTGGAATTAATTTCCAGACTAGACAAACAAATGTTAAAGGTCGTATGCAGAGTTGTTGACACAGTACTAAAATTATCAGAGAAGAATAATCATTGTTTATTTTAGCATTTATACTATTATTCCCATTTACATTGTCAAATTGATTTCTTAGTTACTTATTTAGAGAGCAATGTTTTCCAAGCTTTTACCTATAAATCACACATCTACATAACATTCCCCCAACACTCTGTTCCAGGGAGGCCAGCTACTTGTCTGTTTTTCTTTATTTGTTTCTTGGTACTGGGAACTGAACTCACACGTACTAAGCATGCACTCTACCACAGAGTTTCAGCCAATGTCTTCGCTATTTTGAAAGGCTCAGGACCTTAGATCATGTGGTTAGAATATATCAATGTCTTCCTCTGGTCATGGTTGCTGTTGTTGCCATCGTTTATTGAGTCTCTATTGGGAGTGGATTAGATCCTGGGCCAGGTCAATATATATATTCATCTTTGCATCTTTATGTCCCACTCAGGAAAGAATGAGACTTTATTTGATCAATAAAGAAATTGGGGTTTGTGGAGGCCAAACAATTTGCCCCCAAATTCATGTGAATGCAAGTCTGCCTACCATAGCTTTAGCTATGTAACGTTGCTTTGTAAGCAATGCATTTTTTCATAACTCCAGATGGGGTCCATCAGTAGAAGAAGTGGCTCTCTCTGCTTAGGATGAGTAATGTTTTCCTCTCAGCGTCTCTTAATGCACTTCCGTGCAGTGAGGAGTTCTGCTTGCATGTGCAACAGTGTTGTGAGTGAGAAGGCAACAGAGTGATGGATTATGCATAAGCTCTTAAATAATGGATCACAAGCCGAGCACTAAAAGCTGGTGTGTTCAGCTGCTGATGTGAGCATGAGAAAGGGATGGGGCTGTGACGAGAAGAGAGAAGTCCCTAACAAATGTCTCTGTGAACTTGCCGCACAGCAAGCCTGAAGAAAGTGCTTCATTATGTCTCATGACTGTCGGCTTGCACTACCCTCCTTCAGCCTGGTCCACTGTCCCAGCCTCCCGCTGGTGCCTGCAAAGCATCTTGGCATTCTTTTTGTTTTGTTTTTCAAGACCAGGTTTCTCTTTTTAACAGTCCTGACTGTCCTGGAACTTGCTTTGTAGACTAGGCTGGCCTCAAACTCACAGAGATCCGCCTGCCTCTGCCTCCCTAGTGCTGGGATTAAAAACCTGCACCACTACCACCCGGAGCATCCTGGCATTCTTTAGGTATTTCTGTTGATGCTGTAGTTAAACCAGGTTTGCATTTCTGCAGGCTATTAGTACTGAGTATCAGTTTTCTAGGTGCTGGCATATCTGAGGATTCAGTGCAAGCATGGAACATTTGATGGCATCGGAGTTATTGTATTCTTTTCAGAATGGAATATGACGTTAGTCAGTTTCTTTTTTGTAAAAGTTTTTATTTATTTATTTACATGTATGTATGTGTTCCCATGTGAGTTTATTTCCATCACATGTGTGTGGAGGTGCCTGGGGAGGCTGGAGTGTATTGAATCCCATGGAACTGGAGTCACATGCAGTTGTGTGCAAACCTGATGTGAATGGAAGTAACTGGGGCTGAATCCTCTGCAAAAGCAGCTAAGTACTTTCTTAACCCCAGAGTCCCAGTACCCTCCTTACATCACAAAGATTAAGTTCAAATTTCTCTGGGCTCCTCTGAATTATATTTAATACAAACTATCTATTTAAAATTCCTGTGCATTGGGGTTGGAGTGATGGCTCAGCAGTTAAGAACACTGGCTGCTCTTCTAGAGAACCCAAGTTAGATTCCCAGTACTCACACAGTGGCTCACAACTGTCAATAACGCCAACTCCAGGGGATCTGATCCATCTTCTGGTCTCTGTGGGTACAAGGGATGCACATGATATACAGACATACACACAGGCAAAACACCCACACACATGAAATAAAGTATAACTTTAACAGAAATCTATAATTTTTATGACATTGGTGATAAAAGTGATTGACGAGGAGGCAGTCATGTGTTGAGTGATTTCTTCTTCCTGAATGTTTTTATGAACTGTAATTGTAATTAGCACCTAGATCTATCTACGGCTGAAGCTCAAAGGGAAGGCTCTGTCTAATTGGTCAACCTATAGACTGTAATATAACATGTCCTTTATGGTCATCTTTAAATTAACTCACAAAGATAATAAAGATAAAGAAGGAAAATTGTTTAAAATGCATCATTAGAGAAGTTGGAGCTAGGCAGAGCGTCATAGGCAGCTTCATGTTCACAAAAAACATTTGTGAATATTTTCCCTGGTCTCATAAAGAACTTATTGGTATTGGAAAGGAGTCAAACTCACTGTTCTAGTTCTAATTCTATAATTTATGTTTGGTCAAACTTTTATAGAAACACATGCTCTCAGTTATTTTCTTGAAGTCACATGGTAATTTTGCACAATTATAAGAAATGAGTCATCTGGGCAATCGTAGGTAACCTGTCAGTCAGTCTCTCAAGTACTATGACAATGATGCTCCATAAAGTACAGCAGGGTCAGCACACACCTTGTACAGTCAGACATATATGCCTCTCTTCTTCATGGTGATTGCTGTTTTCCTTTTCAGCCAAACTGCTTTGTGGGGACTTTGCATTATGTGAAAAAAGATATTCACTCGAGGGTTAAGGTTTAATGAAATTCAAACTTCTACTTGTTTATCTAAAATCGTCTTAAAATAAATATTTTTAAAAACTTTGAGTGTCTGACGGTGAAGAATACAAAGAGTGCCCCTGCAATTTTGTTTGATTGCACCTGTTTGTGCTAAGTACAAATATCACCACAGTGAGAAAGGGTAATTATGTCTCAGTGGTATCCTAAAAAATTACAAAATAAAATTATTCCATGATTTACATGCTTAGACTTTATGTTCTGAGGCTGCTGAAAGGATTAATTATTTAATGTAAATAGCATGTATAGTACAATGGATATATAAGGCAAAGGGAGTCTTAGAATAGCAATAATAATATTTTTTTTAACATTGAGGCAGCAACAAAGAGGCCTCAAGCTCTCAGGAGTGCTGGATTTCCTTTGGGAGAGCATAGAGACAGAAGGCAAGAGGCCAGGAATGTTGCACAGTGGTAGAGCATTAGCTTTGAATGTATGAGGCTCATCATCCTGGCCTCCCCCTCCCCACTACCATGCTGCAAAGGGATAAAAGGAAGGAGAATACGAAAGGAAGTACACAATTGTGTCTGTGCTCAGAATCACTAAGTCCTCAGTTCACTTTACATTAGCATTTAACACTGTGAGGACAGAGCTAGCACACCTTAAGAATGCTTTCTTGGCCACTGAGGTGAAGCGATCATAATGCCAGCTGCTTCTGACTGACTCTGAATCCTAGTTTTTCTTCTCATCCAAGTGGTGGTTGGAACTTAAGAAAATGCAGCTGCACACATCCAAGAAAATGGTTGCAGCATAGAAACAATTTGCGACTAGGGCTGGGCCACTACTTTTCCTTTAGGGATGGTTAGAGATGACCTGCATGTACTGGGGATAATAGATTGCTGTTTTCTCGGAGATAACATCTGAAAGGGCAGCTCCTTAGACAAATAAATTATGCAAAATCAGTTCTTGAAAAAATAGCATATTTTCAAGATTCCTTTATATTTGGAGACTTCTCAGGAGGCCTGGGCTCTGCCTTGACTGTGTGGGCAATAGAGGGTGCCAGAAGACCCTTGATTTCTCTTAAAAAGTCTGCAGACTTTTTGCATCATACACAACATGTCTTAGGGTTTCTACTACTGTGAGAAGTCACCATGACCACAGCAGCTCTTTAAAGAAAACATTTAATTGAGATGCCTTGCTTACAGTTTCAGAGGCTCAGTCCGTTATCATGATGGGGAGCATGGCAGCATGCAGGCAGACATAGTGCTGGATAAATCTTGACCAGAGGGCAGGAAAAAGTCAACTGACAGTCACAATGAGGAAGCTTGAGCAAAAGAGACCTCAAAGCCAGGTCCCACAGTGACACACTTCCTCCAACAAGGCCACACCTCCTAATAGTGCCACTTGCGTTGGGAGTCATTTTCTTTCAGCACAAGCTAAGACTCATGCTCATCAATGAGATCCAGAGACCAGAGCTCAGCGAACTGAGCTGGCCTCTCTTCCCTGTGCCCAACGCAGCTTTGCTTTCTCTAAGTGAGCTGCAGAGCTCTTGGAAGTCATTTGATCAATGGGACTTCTGATTAGAAAGTAGCATTTCTTTCCCGGCTAGTCATCGAACTGACTGATCAGTGCCCTTTACTGCTTCAATAGATATCACACATTACTTGGGATGCCTACCCCCATCTCTTAGAGTCTGGTTAGTTTCTCATTCACCCCTTGTTTTCTGTGACTTGACAGTTTTGAGAAACATCAAAAGGTGCTTTGTGCAATTCTGCCCAGTTTGGGGTTCATGTGCTTTTGTTGTTGTTTTTTAACCCCTCACATTATACTGGGGACAAAGAATTCTAGAAAGAACATTGAAGGGATCTTTTGGAGTGAAATAAATATCTGATATTTTATTGTGGTATAACAATATATGCTAACTGTTACTTGTATTATAAAATAAGAGCATTTTGCTATGTAGAGATCATGCCTCTGAATTTTTTAAAAATAGTTATTTCATATTTATTTTTATATATACATACACTTACTCAAATACAACAATTAATCACATATTAATACAGAGTATATAGTGTTCAATTAGCTCTTTAATGCTCAGAATCTTTGAGATGCTCCATATATTGTTTCCAGGGTATCATTTCCAAACTTTCTAGACCGTGAGAGATCTTTATTTATTCTTTACTTCTAGCACTTCAGAATCTGGGACACAGATTGGGAATGCTAATTTTAATAAATCATATTTACTTGCGTCAGAAAGATAAAAGTACTTAATTTTTACTAGTATTTACTAGGTCAAGGATTAGAAAGATGTTTTTGTTCACTGAAGTAGAAATATCTTTCAGGTTTAGTATACCATTGTTAATATGTCTGTGAATGTGAAGATGTCATAAGATTTGAGAGTTGTAATTTTTTTGTTTAGTCTAATAGTTATTTGTTGTTCTAGTTTGAGTTCTATTTATGTGGTAAACACCAGGACCAAAATCAGCTTGAGGAGCACAGGGTTTATTTCATCTTCCACTCTCACATCGCACTCCAACACTGAGGGTGTCAGGACAGGTGCTTCAGGCATGAACCTGGAGTCAGGAACTGAAGCAAAAGCCACCGACGAACTCTGCTTAACTTGCTTGCTCCTCTTGCCTCGTTTGGCCTGTTTTTTTTTTTTACACTATCAACAATCACCTGCTCAGAGTTGGAACCGCCCAGAGCCTGGGCCCTCCCACACCAAGCATTAATCCAGAAAATGTTCCACGGGTATGCCCACAGGCCAATCTGAGGGAGGCAATTCTTAATTGAAGTTCCTCTTCCCAGGTGACTCTAGTTTATGGCACGTGTATGAAACCAGCCAGCACATTTGTGTGCTCGCTTTATTGCCACAGGGCATCTCAGAACCTACAAGGAAACAGTAAGACGGAGGATGTCAGTGGATGCTTGCAGCTTTACCAACCTGCTGGGATGGATTTTGGAAGGTTCTCACATCACGGGGGCCAGTTGCTGAGGACCTGAGGGACTGGACTTTACCTCAGAAGGGGCAAAGATAAAGTGTGGTAGTGATGAAATCAAGAGGAGGTGATCCTGCCCCTAAGATAACTCTATAGTCATGCAGCAAACAAAGTGGCTTGTCAGGTACCAAAAAAATTTATCCTTTCACCCAATAAAATACCGTGTCTTTGAGCTCCAACAATTCCTTCTTTAGACACTGACTTGATGCTTTTTACCTCCTGCTGTGTTTTGATGCTTAATAATACTTACTGGTAGGTTATGACTTATGATGTATTTTGCATGATTCATGTGTCATGTTTGCATTTATATTGGTAAAAGAAGCATTCCTTGCCTCCGAAGTTCCATTATGTACTGAAATATGGAGACAGTATCGAATGCTTTCAGGTTTTTCTGAGCATGCTCCAGACCCAAAGTCTATGCCAAAACTGATCTACAGTGTTCGGACAGGTTATACAAGCATTTGAAAGTATTTCATCTATTAGAAATTTTATTGCTTTCATCCTGACCAGCGCTGCATCTTGATAGGAAGTCAAACACAGCCGAGGGAACTGGCGTGCTGAGGCCATCTGGCTGACAGCCAGCATCTGCAAGTGAAATTGACTTGGTAAGGCAGGTAGACAGGTGGCAGACATCAGGCTTTATGAGCCGGCAGGTGCACCATGCAGTCCGACTTGAAGGGAGCTGGAGGCTCTATGTAACAGCTGAAGAGAATGTGTTGTAAAACCAAGGGTGTCCCTGAAGAAGACAGCTGCAGAGTTCCAAGAGCTGGAGTTTTAGGGGTTTGTGAAATGCCTGATATAAATGCTCGGGAACGCAGGTCCTGGGAAGAACAGCAAGCACTTTAACCACTAAACAATCTCTCTAGCCCCTAGGTAGCCCCTTACAAATGTGTCTAGGGCCCTACCTCCCTATTGATTCTAGACCCTGTCAAATCGGCAGCATTATCACAGAGAGCTAGCCAAATGAAGGATTGCAGTATTACATGGTAGATGTGATAGTTTGAATGTAATTGGCCCCCATAAGCTCATAGTGAGTGGTACTATTAGGAGGTGGAGCCTTGTTGGAGTGGGCATGGCCTTGTCTGAGGAAGTGTGTCACTGTGGGGGTGGACTTTGAGGTGTCCTATGCTCAACTTCCTGTTGCCTGCAAGGTGTAGGACTCTAAGTTGTGTCTCCAGCTCCATGTCTGCCAGCACACCGCCAGGCTCCTCCCCATCATGAAAACGGACTGAACCTCTGAAACTGTAAGCAAGCCACCCCAATTATATGTTTCCTTTATAAGAGCTGCCATGGTGATGGTGTCTCTTACAGCAATAGAAACACTAAGACAGCAGGCCCATCTCTAGTTTTTTGAGGGGCCCTTCTACTGTTCTCCATTTAGCTGTATTAACCTATAGTCACACTAGCAATGTGTCAGATTAACTTTTCTCCACATTGCCACCAGCATTTTTTTATTTTTTTGTTCTGTGTGTGTGTGTGTGCACACGTGCATGTGTGTGTATGTGTGCATGCGTGTGTGCATATACATGCACATATGTGCACATGCATGTGGAGGCCAGAGGTCAATGTCATGGGTCCTCCTTAATCACTTTCTTTATTATTATTATTAGAATCGGGGTCTTTCATTTAACCTGAAGTCTGCTGACTTGGCTTACTGGCTGGCCAGCAAACAGAGGTCTTTGTCTTTGTCACCTCAGTGTTGGTACTTATGTGAGTTCTAGGGGTCTTGTATGAATGTATTGTTAGAATCCAGGCTTTTGGGGGCCTTTTCCCACAGACACTAATAGGCAACCTACTGGGACACTATCTATTAGTCTTCAGCTAAGACACTTGGTCATTTAACCTGGAAGCCATATCTTGCTCCCAACTCCCTTCCCTGCCTCCTGCCTGGGATTCAGAGAACCTAGCTGCATGCTCTTTCAGTGAAGCCCACTCTTATTGTAGAATATTTGTTTAACTAGGTAAAGATGTGTTACATTTGTTTGTGCTACATTTAACAATGTAAAGATGTGTTGCTTTGCCTGCCTACGGTACCTGATTGATCTAATAAAAAGCCAAATGGCCAATAGCTAGGCACTAGAGGGATAGGCAGGGCTGACGGGCAGAGAGAATAAGTGGGAGGAGGAATCTAGGCTGGAAGGAAGAGAGAACAAGGAAAAGAGAGAGGGAGACACCCAGGGCCTGTCTGCCAGGCAGTCATGGAAGCAGGAAAAGTAGGACATACATACAGAATAAAAGAAAGGTGAAAAACCCCTGAGGCAAAATGTAGATGAAGAGAAATAGGTTAATATAAGTTCTAAGAACTGGTGGGACAAGCCTAAACTAAGGTTGAGCATTCATTACTAATAAGTCTCCATGTCATGATTTGGGGGCCAGAGGCCCAAGAAAGTCTCCTACATCCTCCCATTCTGTAATGATCTCAAAAGAGGTTCCCTCACCTAAATGGAGGATCTGATTCTTTTCAGAGGCCTAGCCTCTCTGTGTCTGGTGCTGGGGTCTGAACTATCTTGTCTGTTCTTGGCTTTAGAAATTCTTCTAGAAAACTTCTTAGTCCCCAGTAACTCATCTCAGTGTCTCCTTTACTGCCTTCTCTATCCAAAGCCTAATGGTTGTGGACTTCGGTTAAGCCTAAGGTGACCGAATCACCTCCCAGCCCCTTGTTTCATCTTTTTAAAATAACCCTCTGCACTGAGCCTGACGCTACATCTCTGTAGTTCTGCTCTTGTAGTTTAGCTGTAATCCCCTTCACAAGGAAGTACTCAATGAGTTCTTTGCAGAAAGCCAGTATTTGGGTTGCTCTAGCTGAGTTACACGTTCTAAGATCCAGAAGTGGAAAGAGCACAGAGACCTGAAGAGATCAGTGGCTATCGGGACATCCATTGTGTTTCACAGACAGAAAGCCTGAATCTGTTTATAATGTGGGTAGCCAAGAAAATTAGAATTATTATCAGTATTAAAGTTCATAAAGCAAAGGTGAAAACTACTGGGTACCAGGCCAAAGAGGCTCCCATCACTGCTTGTTCCCTAGTATCTTGCTCTTCCTTATAAGGGAGCAAGGAATGGCTCAGTGGGAACCCCACAATGGCACGGAGTGCTCAGATGATAAGACAAGATCCCCTGGCAGAGAGGAGTTTGTTTACACTCTCCTTCCACTGCTTGTTGGAGGCCAACTTTCCACTTTAGGAGATCAATAGTCTTAAATTGTTGACTCTGTAGAAGCCCAAAGGAAGGGGGCCCTTGTTAAGCTAATGTCAGCCCCCTCCCCATTACAGGAGAGCAAAACTCTTCCTGTCCCCTAGCTGAGAAAAAAGAGGCAGTCTCCCCGGAGTCAGGCAGTCTCCCCGGAGTCTGTAACAGGTTAGCCTTAGCCTTAGAAAGATAACCAGTTCTCTTCCCCTAAAAAGTAGAAACTGAGTCTGGATCTCCTGAGGGCACCATGAGCATGAAGTGAATATTGAGAAGTCTTTGTTGGAGTTTTTCCAAGACAAGCTTTCTCTGTATAACTGTTCTGGCTGTCCTGGAACTTGCTTTGTAGATTAGACTATCCTCAAACTGAAAAAGATCCACCTGCCTCTGCCTCTTGAGTACTGGGATTAAAGACACGCACCACCACACCTTGCTGAATGTTGAGAATTCTAAGGTCTAAGGCCTGTGTGTGTGTGTGTGTGTGTGCGCGCGCGCGCTCCAGCCACTGGACCTTAGATAAATCATTCCAAACTCTGTAGTCTCAAGACTGAATCTTATGTATCATCTCCTTGGAGGTTGGAGTTGGGGACAGGGAGACCCTTTCTGTCTCAAAGAGCAGGCCTTTCCAGAGGTACTTGTTGCTCTTCTATAATACTTTAATTCCTGTTATATTGCTAATATCTATGCAATTTCCTGCTTTCTTGGTTACACCATAAACTCAATGTACACAGAGACTATGTCTGTCTAGTGTTCAAGAACAAAGTTGGTTTCAAGGCAAGTCACCCGAGAGATGGTATTTTGCAGGACTGAGTGAAAGACAATAGTCAGTTTCCCACTGTGTCTGATGTCATTGAAGCCTGTGTGGGCAACCGGCTTAGCACATTTTGTATCACTTGATAGATATCATTCAACTTAAGAGACAAGACTTAGTCGGGCTCATGGTTTCAGTTCATGATGGCTTGGCCCTTTGGCCTTTGGGCCCAGGGTGAGGCAGCACACTTCAGGAGGTTCTATATCAGAGGAAAGTATTTGTCTTATGGGAGCGAGAAAGAGAGAGAAAAAGATAGATAGATAGATAGATAGAT
>LOJH01007490.1:36275-52731 GCA_001685095.1 Ellobius talpinus
GATAGATAGATAGATAGATAGATAGATAGAGTGGGTGAGTCTGGGGCACCAAAATTCCCATCAAGGACATAGCCTTAATGATCTATAATCCTTCTACTAGGCCCTGTCTGCTAAGAGTTCTACCACCTTACAGGAATGTTCAAGACTTGGGAATCAGCACTTTGACACAAGGGCTTTGGGAGTGCATTTAGGATCCAAACTACAGCAGCACCACCACTCCCTTCTCCACCAAGGATCAAATGGAAGTCTAGAAGCAACAACATTTCCCATGAGCGCATCACAAGAATCATTAGGTCAGTACCAATTTCTGACCTGAGTCTGATCATTACTCAACTCTACTCTCCACCGTGAGATATGGTCTTTAACATACCTCAAACTCTCAACAGTTGCAGAGGCAGGTGACAGGAAAAATGTTCCCCAATGAAAGGCAGGTTAAGATTCCTTCATTTGCCTTCAGTCAAGACCAGGATCATGCCAGAAAGGACTCTTGACATGGGGGAGAAACAGAGTATGGTTTACAAAGCCAAAGCCACAATTAATGTTATACCGGGGTTGGCCTGGCAGCAGTCATTTCCATTCTGTTGATAAAAAAATTTGTTTTATGTTGTAAAACAAAGGACCCCCCAAAGTTACAGGTGTGACTGCATGAGATTGCTTTGCTCAGCAGGATGTGCTCAGGGGGTGCTGGGGAGCAATAGAGGGGAAGCGGAGCACAAGATGGAGTTAGCTAAAACTATGACAGTGGCCACTGTACTGCAAGTGTCCCTATTACATCAGGTTTCAAAGGGGGAGCTGGCTGAGCCAGTTTTTCTAATCTCAGCTCCGCATGTTTTCAGTTGCTGTGTTGAGTGAAGTTTCTGTCAAGTCCGGTGTGCCCAAGGATTTGACATAAGACCCTCCCACTTGGCCAGCATGTGAGATTATAATTTATTCAAATGGCGGGTGATCCGAGGAAGTATTTGGGGTGAGTGTGCTCTGAGCGATTAAACGTTGAGATGTATGTGATGCCAGTCATGGTGGGCCCATGGCTGCACTTGACTATTACTTTATAGTCAATGTCACTTTGCTGACAGGCTTCAAGCAGGAAGATAACATGGTTCAATGTACATACTTGGTTGGTTGCTATGGAGGGTATAGCAGAAAGGAAAGAACAAGGGACCTGTTCAGAGATCATTGAGTGATCCATATGAGATGGCAGAAGGTGGGAATAGGATGGCGGTGATGAAGGAAGATAACGGCTTTTTAAAGATGTATTTAGGGGAAATGAAAGGACTTAGGAAAGTGGATGATCATCAGGCTGTTTACTGGACTTTAGAAGTCTGAGGGAAGGAGATGGTAGAGGGAAGAGCTCAGAAGCTGTTAGGCACATAGTGACTGAAGGACCTATTAGGTGTTAGGGTACTATATTAAGGGGCACACATATGATACATTTCTTCTGGTGTTCTTCACAGCAGCTAATAGTGTTAGAAACAACAAAAAAGGGGATGTTAAATGGCCATGTAGTGACATGCACTTAGGTAGGGGCATAAAGTAAAGGGAATTGCTGGACCTGAAATGCTTGTATGACATTCAGACTCTGGAACACCATGCAAAGTGCCACAGGAACAGTGAGTGTAGAGTGCGTTTTGATGCCCTTGTAAAATGGCAGGTGGATATGTTGAGTTTAGCCAGAGTTCTGGATACAAACAAAGAATTACACCTGAGAATTTGTAACTACAGGCCTGTTCTCATGTGGTTTGTGGTTGGCATATATATTGCCCATTTGATATGGTAAACCATAAACCTGCAAGCCAATTAATATTTAAACATAGTTCTTAAAGTTCCAGATGCAAAAATAGTGGAATCCTTTTTGTCAAACTATGGATAAAATACTTTTCTAACCACAACTGTTAGAGGCTCCTGAGCAATGAACAGCAGTGGGCTCAAACTGGGGGAAAGATGATTGATTGATTGACCATTGAAAGGAAAAAAAAGGCATTTGCCCTACCCTCTGGCAATGCAATATTATGAAAATATCTCTCACTTTCTAAGAGACTGGAACTTTGGCTGGACCTCACGGCCAGGGTTAATACACCTTAGGATCACTTAAAACTTAAGACTGCTATCCTACTATGTACCCAGCCTGTCTGTTTAACTTGATTTTAAGAGAACAATCTAATAATTAATCTTATTTCCTTGGATTTCCCATGTAACCAACTTTCATTAACAACCCAAGTTAATGCATAGCTGCAGTCTTAAGCTGTGAACTCTTCGATGCCACTGACCCAGATGATGTGTGTGTATCACTTGCTGGATGCAGCAAATACAGAAGTAGAAAACAACTTGCTAAAATCTACCATAAATGTTGACAGCAAACATTTATGGATATTGACTGATAAACAATGATGCTCGTTATCTGGGTCAGGTGGGATCAGTTGGAGCCAGTGACTTGTAAAAACTCTATTAAAGATTTCTGTAAAGTATCCCAACCCTTTCCATGTGGTATCTTTTCTTCTGCTCAATAAAGACAGAGCGAAGTTTATTGTTAGGAAAAAACACACAGACACAACAGGCACACAGACGTGTTCAGGCTCACCAGACAGCTCTCAGGGAGACATGGATTCAGACTCATACAACAGTCAGAGGACAGAAAACATAGGGAGCATGAAGTAGAAAATTCAAAACTGAACTCGATCTTGGTTAAACACCTCAAAGGGAAGTGCTTCTAGTTCGTTTTTTAATGCAATACCAATGCATTAGTGGTGACTCCGAGCTAATCACTAATGCGTATTATACACATGCCATCGTCTTCTGAAACCACTACAGCCATGTCCTTTTGGAATAACTAGAACTCAAGCAGGATGACATCACTATCTTGTTAGTGTATTCTGTCACAGAAGGAGATCGTGGCTATCAGAGAAGCTAGAAATGGAAGAGAAATGTCCTGAAACAGAGGGAGGCAGAGGAAAGGGCTCAAAAATCTTAAGAACCTACTCATCTTTTCTTATCCAAGCGAAGAAGAACTCTACAGTGACCGCAAGGGGCCCATAAGAAAGCAGGGACACTGTTAAAGACTAAAGGAACCTTGGAAGTCGGGTTGTATTTTGCATTATGAAATGAACGCAAGACTTAGGGACCAGGGTTGAAAGGCTGTGACCTAGAGTACTGTGTTTTGTTGTCAAATTGTAAAGGTGAGAAAGGAGTTGTGCTTGTTGAATTCAGTTGTCAAACCTGATGGCATCTATGATGAACTTGAAGATGGGCTTCTGGGAATGACTATGAGGGATTATTTTGGTTGAGTTAATAGAGCTAGAAGGACCAACCCACTGTGATTGGTACCATTCCTTGCATTCCCTGGGCAGGGATCCTGGACTATATACAAAGGAGACATCTGAGGACAAATATTCATTGCTATCTGTCTCCTACCTTCCTTCCTTCCTTCCTTTCTTTTTCTTTTTGTCTTTCTTATTATTTTGTCTTTTTTTTTTTTCTGGAGTTGAGGACCGAATCCATGGTCTTGTACTTGCTAGGCAAACACTCTATCGCTGAGCTAAATCCATAACCCTGCTATTGCCTCTTGACTACAGATACAAAATTCTGCTATCTGCCTCAAACTCCTGCCACTGTGACTTGCCTATCATAATGGACCATAAGCTCAAACTGTGAGCCAGAATGAGCTCTTCCTTTCTGAAGTTGCTTTTGTTGCTTATTCTATCACCACAACAGGAAAAAGACAGACGTCCAAAAAAAAAAATCCAAGCAGAATTTTTATTTATTTATTTTTTTGAAGACTGGTTTTACTATGTAGGTCTGACTGTCCAGCCTGGCCTCAAACTCACAAAAATCTGAGTGCCTCTCTCTGCCTCTCTGGTGCTGGAATTAAAAGCATGTGCCACCACACCTGGCCAACTTCTTTGTACTATAGTGCAGATAGAATTTAAAGTTTGAATCAAGTTAGACTGGTTTTGCCTTTCCACTGAAATCCTGGAGTCTATTACTGAAGAAAAATTAGTTCTGTCTGGACAATAATGATGGCTTAACTGAAAGAAGCCTGCTGACTTTCTGGTCCCCAGTGAGCTGAAAATTGAGCCTCTGCTTGTAAAAAGTAAACAGCAACCTGTTCAACTGCACAAGAACAAAAGTAAACAGTGTTTAGGATTCACCAATATAATCAGTTGAATCAAAGAATTTTGGGGCAGTATCCACAGAGCCTAGGATGCCTAAACCCTATGCATGGGAAAACTGACAAAATGTAACAGTCGCTAGAAAAAAACATGCTAAAAGCAGACTACAAAACTCTCTCAAAGTTGGAGTTAGCAACAACTCAAATGCAGAAGCATTTGGAAATGTAAATTTGGTATGACTTTAATGACAATAATAGTCATGACATGTGAGTGGATATAGTTGGTTGCAGCAAAGAGCTAGGGTTCTAAAAAAACAAATAGAAAGAGAGAAAAAAAACCTAAATGTAAAGAGTTTAACAGCAAATTAAAGAGGGTAGAAGGCAAGGTCATCTTGAAAAATATCAACAGAAGTTGTCTGGTTCAATAAGCAAAAATGCTGAGAGTCTACAGATTAATGGAAAATATCAGTCAATGTCAAATATTTTAATATAGGTGTAACTGATTTCTCAGAAAGTAAGGAGAGGGGGAAGCAAGGAGGAAAAAATGAGAAAATGGTAACTTTGGATTCCTCACATTTGGTGTTAAGACCCGCTTGCTATACAAAGTTTGGAAGCATAGAGAATTCCAAACTCAATAAATAAAAAAGCAAACCAAGTAAACAAACTAATTCTCCACATATCTCTAGGTAGCATGGTCAACCTGTTAACCTACAAAAATAAGGGGGAAAATCTTTGAACATTCCACATGATGAATGTGAAACTGCCGAGTGTCCTTGAGAGGAAAAGGCTGAAATAACCTACCAAGTCAGAGATCTCCATTTGGCCCAGTAAGAATGAGGTGTCTTGGCAGGTAAAGGTACTCGATGCCCACACTGGTGAGCTGAGTTTTTGTCAGGACTCTCATGCTGGAAGAAGAGAAACGATGTCCTCTGACCCCTCCACTTGTGCCATGGACTGTTCATGGTTCCTACTCCCATATAAGTAATTGTGTTATATCTTAAAAGATTACTCAAGAAATCTATATCTGGCCAAAATTTCTAATAAGAACATAAAATGAGGAACTTCCAGTGAGAGAATTCATTACTAGCAAATGTTTGAGGTAGCAAAGAGACTTCTTGAGGCCAGGGGAAATGACCCTTGACAGAAACCTAAAACCAGGAAGGAATAAAGACTGATGTGGACACATGAAAGTCTTCACTGTTTCCTTTCCTCTTCATTTCTTTAATAGAAAGTTGGCAGCATACCAACAGATATAGCGCTCTAATTTGAGATTTATAGCAGATGCGATAAACGATAAAATGGTGGATATGAAAGTGTGTGTCTGACAAGGAGGATAGCCAGAATTACTCTGAAGACTTCATGGTAGAAGTAACTGAACACAGATAAAAATGTATTTAAAAAAATGAGGCAATCCCTTTATGAGCAATATTAGTGCCAACAGTATGGATGCCCGTGTTTAGCCTTAGGATCACAGGCAGAGATTATTGTATCTGAATGAAAAAGGAAAGTCTAATTGTATGTACTTTCTAGGAAACTCACTCTAATTCTAAAGATGCAAACTTACAATAATAGAGCAACAGACATCTTACAACTATAAACATTCTAAGACCCACATAGGCCCAAGGCTCAGGGAAGGTTGTGGAAGAGGAGGCAGGAAGAAGATCATGAGAGTCCAAGGATCGGGAAGTTTGCTGTGAGATTGTCTTCTAGTAACTTCAGAAACTATGTCAGTAATGTCTCATCAACTGTGCAAACGAGAGCTGAACCAGGACGACACCCATGATCATGTCAAACTGGAAGGGGAAGAAGGCCACGAGGCCTCAACCCTTTACAAAGAACGATAGGCAACTGAGGAGAGTTGGGAGTGGGCGAGGTGGTTCTCTGGAGGGAAGAGCACACCAACTGGCTGTTCAGTGCAAAATGCTCAGCCCTGAAAACATATACAAGTAACAGTATGTGGACCAAACAGGTTATATGTAGGGATATAAATGTATATACATAAGCATATATGCATTAACAAAAATGAACAAAAAGGCCATGAATTTGAAGGAGAGAAGGAGGGGTTCATTGAAGGATTTGGAGGGAGAAAAGGGAAGGCAGAACTGTTGTAAAAATAATAAACACACACACATCTTGACAAGTATATTAATGTCATACAATGTAAACATTTTAAATGGATATAAATGGTATAAAATATATTTCAAACTAAATATTGTTACTAAGATAAGAGTAATATTTTATGAAGATAAAGAGAAAAATACATGAAGAAAGCATGGCAGTCTCAAATGGGTATGTGTCTAAAAATTAAACTTTAAAAATTAAGCAAAACAGCACAGAACTAGAAGGAGAGATGTATAAAGTCCACTCAGGTTGAGCGACTTTATTTTATTCACAATCCCTTTTCAGTAACTGAGAGAAAATTAAATATCTGTAAAATCCTAAAGCAAATTGTCCTGACTGCCACTCACTCTCGTTGCACTAATTAACTAGTCACCTTCAGAGTGAAAGGATATCCAGTAAAGATAGAACTCGTGCTGTGTCATAAAATAAAGGCCAATAATTCTTTAAGATAAAAATTCTATAAAGCATGTCCTCTGACAACAACAGAGTCCAGTCGTATACCTCAATATTTGTTAATACATAATATACTTTGAGATGACGCATGGGTTACACATTAAAAACAGGAGAAAAATTGTGACATATTTCCTAGCAAATCAAAACGTGACCAATAAAGGTTTGCAGAGTGCAGCTGCAGTAAACCTCACACAGATGCATTCATCTTTTAGAGAAAACAATGAAATACAGTAGCGCTCATTGAAATAGTGCTCCAAGAGTAAGGATGAAATGGGGGTCAGGAATGGGAGCCGCTGAACAGCCACAGACCTCCACCGAAAGGACTTTTGAAGGATTTAATCCAAAAGCTAAGAAACAGAGATTCAGATACCGTGATGTGTAATGACTAAGAGACGTTGCTATCAATGTGGGCAAACCTAAATGTACCTTGTGTATGCATTTTTATTGGTTACCAGAAATAAACTTATATAAGAACATGAAAAATATTGACAGAAGTTACATTGGAGTAACGATTTTATAGTAAAAACTAAGACAAAGGCATTTATTTCTATTACTGTTTTTAAAAGACACAGAATGATAGCAATTTTTGACACTGGAGAACGTATTGGGATAGACATGTTTGAAGAACCAAGAGCAAATGTTGAAGAAAAATGAAGAATGCCTCTAGTATTTGCACAGTGACATTGAGAAATTCAACACCGAGTTAGATGGCATTTTGTTGATGTTATAAAAAATCTATGAGGAAACTGATGACCTAAAGAGAGGAAGGTTTATTTTCAGCTTGTGGCATCATGGTCCATGGTTGCTTGGCTCTCTTGCTCTGGGGGTGTAACAAGGCAGAGCATCATGGCAAAGAGGGCATAGAGGAGTAGAGTCACCCACTTTATGTGGCTGTGTAGGGACAAGGTACATCTCTATGTGTAGACACCCAGCCATCTACTTCCTTCAACTAAGCTGGACCTTCTAGTTTCCATGACTTCTAATAAGACTATTAGCTCAATCAATGAATTAGTTCATTGGTATGATCACAGTCCTCACGATCCAATCAATTCCCGAAAGCCCCATCTATCAACACCACATTAGGCAACAAACCTCCAATACATGAATTTTGGGGTGATATTCCATACCCCAAGCCGTAACAGCCATATACAAAAGTGGAGGTTCAAGAGAGAGAAACAACAGCTGCTGAAATACTTAAACTTAGTGAAACTCTTTAACTCACAGAAGTAGCAGCTCAGAAAATTCTAAAGAAATACAGGAAGGCAGGTTAGGTATATCATAATAAAATTATTCAAAGTCAAAAATTCAAGAAACCAAGCAAAAATGTGGAATAAAGCAAGAAAATGATATATTACAAATAGGAAAGCAACGAGTTTACTAGTTAACACCAGTGCAATAGAAATAAAGGCAGACAGAAGATATTAAAATGTCACATTCAAAGGACTGAAATAGGGGCTGAAGAAAAGACTCACTGGTTAAAAGGGCTTGCTCTTCTTACAGAGGACCAGAGTTCATTTACCAGCTTCCCTACAGGCAGCTCACAACCTCCTGGAACTCCAGCTCCAAGGGATCCAATGTTCTCTTCTGGCCTCATCTGGCACCTGTATACACACACACACACCCACAGAGAGAGAGAGAGAGACAGAGACAGAGATAGAGAGAGAGAAAGAGAAAGAGAGACAGAGAGAGACACAGAGAGAGAGAGAGCACAGAGAGAGAGAACACAAAAACAAGCCACTATAAATAATAACTCTATGTCCATGGAAACTGTCTTTCAAAGTTGAAGTGCAAAATTAAGACATTTCCATATGAACAGCAGATTTCATTGAGTACCAACATTTATTTCAAGATGTGTGGAAGAAAATCTTTCACAACCCAGAATTTTAAGTATTGTACAATCAAGGTTAAAGGAAGTCTTTCAGACTGAAATAAAATGGTACAACAGAGGCTCAATGGTACAACAAAGAAACAAAACCAGCACATATGGAGAATGTATAAACATAAATGTGTGTACAGAGGTGTTTGTTTGCATTTATCTCCAATTTTTATCCACTTTGGTTGAAGTTTCAACTTTTATCCAAAGTAATTAGAAATTAACTTCAAGTAGATTATGATAAATTAAAGATGCCTGTTGTAATCCCTAAAGCAATCCCTAAAGCAATCCCTAAAAATAACTCAAATAAATAATGCAAAAATTGTCAACAGCATTTGACATTTATGCTGACTTGATACTTGACAAAAGCCCTTGATTGCCCATGAGTGATGGCTTCTCAATATTTATTATTAGGAAATTGTCTGCGATGGCTGCCAGATAAATTCTTTTTGAGAAACTACTATTATCCTGTTATTGATCACCAAAAGTGTACCTATTACTGAATGACACAAACCATTTGTGACCTGGAACACTTTACATGTGGTTCGAATATGTCATAAAAATGCTGCACTTGCAAGTTAACTGCCTAGAACATGTTTTAGAAGAGTGCCCTGGAGGTGCCCATGACAGACGCGAGCAGGTGGCTGCTATGGCTTTGATCCCTAGACAAATCTTAAAGAGTTGGCTAACCCCACAGTGGGATTGGTATCCTCATAAGGTTAATATTGAAGATCACCAGTAGGCAGTAAATCTAGCATGGTAGAAGGCCATATGAAGGGCATTTGCTCTGTGATCTACAGTTGGCTGGATGATGGCAGAGAAAGGGTCTGTCCACTCACTGGACAGACTTCCAGATGGTGTGCAACAAGGTATGAAAGAAACTGACTTGTGTCCTACTGCTTTGTGTTAGGGATGGTTTATGTGCCCAATAGACATGACACGGTCACTCTTTCTTGTGTGACTCACTCTGCAGTGTGGTAGGCAGACTTATTTATAGGTAATCTGGTATAAAATAGGAACCATGTTAATGATATTGAAAGTAGACTTATCAGGCACCATAACCATGCCAGCAGGCAACCACAGCCATAATAGACAGTTTTCCTGTTACTCCATGGAGAGACTCCAAACTTAGTCTTAAACTAGGTTGCCACTGTGTCCCCCACCCCCACATACTATGCAAGATCATTAAGGACTGGACATGCAAGCTTGAGATCCCAGCTGCTTGTGAAGCTGAGGCAGTAGGATTATAAGTTCCAGGTGACAAAGGCTAGCCTGGACAACTTCGTGAGACCCTGTATCAAAATTAAAATGACAAGGAAAGGGCTCAGGGATATATGTCAGTGATGGAGTACTTGCCCAGAATGCATGACTCTGTAGGTCTGAAAGAAAGAAATTATGCTAGATAATGAGAATCTATATTTTAACATTCGATTAATTATGTCACAGAAACAGTCACTTTATTCTCAGTAGCTACACTGGCTGAGTCTGGGCAGAAACAACCATCCATGAAAAAGGATATTTTTTCCACAACTGAGGCTGATAAAAGGAATTATCTATGGGCACAAACACAAGTGTTTAGAAGTAAATGTAACAGGCGTGCCATATTCATTTAGCAAATGTAACAGGCATGCCATATCCATTTAACAAATTAACAGCAGTAGCTTTCTCCACTAAGGCCCATGACCTCCCCAGTCAAAGCTAATTTTTCCTACAATTTCCTTCTTACAAAGGTCCTTTCCTGTGGAACAGGCTTAAGTACAACTGGAAAATAGTTAATAGCACCTATTATAACATCAGTGCCACTATTGCGCCAACAGACACATCTTGCCTGGCATGCCCATAGGGTTAGTGTGTTGTGTTTATAATCAGGGTCATTGGTAACAATTCCTCACCAGATCTGATTAGAACCTTCTGTCACTATGTATGCTAGGCAACAGAAAGCGTGCCTCCAATACAGCTTTGGCATTATATCTTCATGTCCTATAACCAAAAGGTATGGATTGTCAGTTACAGGTTTTATTATCTAGTTCTGGCATGCAACCAACAGCAAGGACAATTACCTGTCATGTTAGCCTCAGGGTCTCCCTGACCTACATCTCATGGAAGGGAGCCAACTCTTGGCACTGGGGTTTTCTTTCAGTAACCATATGAACCAGTGGGGATGGCTGATGAGATGGAGGGATACTCGCAGAGGCTCAGAGGAGCAAGCATTTCTGGGTGGAGGCAGCAGCCTGGATCTTGAATGTGGCTCTAGTTACAGTATAAAACTCATTGGCCCAAGCCCATTGGTCAGACTCTGAAGTTGCTGGGCTTCAGTGAAGTTGTCTAAAGCAGAGAAGTGAATGAAGTTTCTGACAATGGACATATTAAATATTAAAACTTGTGAGCTGCAACTACAGTGACCTTTCCACATTTTTTTTGCGTATATTCAAATGATTATACTCCTTTGAAAAAAGTGAGTGTGGATTCTGGGCTCATTAGACCACTTGGCACATTATCACAGAGAAACACAGGGAGATTATCCCCCACAGAGGAGGGTAGCAATCAGCTATCAGTAGCTCTGAGCACTTAGCTCAGTGAGCTGGCGGGGTTGAGATCTTTGCTCCTTCTTATACCTGTGTTTTCAGAAGCGGTGATACTTAACCAGTTCACACAGCAGCTCCATTCTTTTTATGAGTTCCTCTGAGGGGCAAACTCTGTACCTGAACTTATAGTGGCTACACACACACACACACACACACACACANGAGAGAGAGAGAGAGAGAGAGAGAGAGAGAGAGAGAGAGAGAGAGAGATCATCACTGCAACCCTTATCATGGTGATTTTGGGTTAGATAACCACTTAGATCCTTTCCTGCTTAAAGTTTCTATATTCTAAATACCATCCCTATTGACAAGGATGCATCTTAAATGTACTTCATTGCATCATCTTCGGGAACAAGCCAAATGCATGTCTGCACCCACACGTGTCCTTTCCATCAATGTGATCTGTCTCAAGGGAGTGTCATAAAAAGTTGGGGAAACAAATTGGTCAGTTAATTAAATGTAACACCTGTAGCACTCAGTCAACACAGCAAACCACAAAGAGGCTTGAAGAGACAAGATGCAGCCTGCTCCTTGTGCAAACTCAGACACGCTCAGATCCCGTGAGCCTGATCCAGGGAAATCACCTAGGCCTCAGAGAACAGAAAAGAAAACGTACGGACAGTGAGGAGGGCTCTCAGGCTCCAAAATTCACTGCCATTTGGAAAGTTCAATTTGAAATATAAAATAAAACTGTGTTCCACTTGTAACTGACTGATTAATGGTTTCAGCCCACATGAACTGGGCAGGCAGCCGAAATGAGCATCTGTCACAAATCTCCAATTGCTCTCAGTAAAACACCCCATAGAAATTGACAATAGATTTACAGATGGCCTTTTCTCTAGACCGCCTCACTCTCCACATTGCCTCGCCTCTCAGCATGCCGAGATATCTAGCTAATACTTTTCCATCAGTGTGACCACATTTTCCTGTCAAATAATCGTGACTTTTTTTTTTCTAGAGGTAAATGCTCGTGAGTGGTCTTTAAAACCTGCCTGGAAGTGGCTTTAAGTTGAAGGTTCTTAACCTCTCTTCTTGGTGTGGTCCATTACATAGGCAAATCCAGTTGGTCTTGAGAGGCCACAAACTCTCTTTTTGTAAACTTCTAAACAAGTAAGAGAAGTGGGGATGAAGATTCCCGATGGTCTTTGTCGAAATAATAATGGGAACCTGAAGAAGTTTTGCCTTTTTAAAATCAATGTAAGTTGAAAGAAAAAAGTCTTGTTTTCATGTCTAAGTGTTGTTGTGTAATGAAAAAATAAATGTAAAAAATATACATTCTAGCCTCCCTCTTCTTCCAATATCCTATAACTTCAAAACATTACTATAATTTAAATTCCAGAATGTCATTCATATATAACTGGAGCATGAGTTATGTTCCACTTTGGGGTACTGTTCAGAAACCTTTAGAAAGGGGGTCTTACTGGAGAACACAGGTTGGTGGGCTGGATCTTATTGATTGAAGCCCCGTCCAGGTTCTGGCCCAGGCCCTTTGTCTTCTCATTGGCCACTGAAAAATGGACAAGCCCTTTTGCAAGCCTATCACCATGAAGAGGAGCTGTTCTCACCACAGTCAGCAGGACCTTCTCTGCCATGAAAATGTGAACTGAAGGAAATCCTTCTCCTAACTTCTTCAGTCAGGCATCTTGTCCCATTAGCAAGAAAACTAGGCTTGAGTGCAACAGGCTGCAAGCAATCAGCCAGTCTCTTATTTTTTGTGTGCCTCTTCCTATTCCCTGGTTGTGAATATAATGTGCTTGGGGTGAGTAGTGAGTTCTGAAAGGCTTTGGGTACAAGCAGCTACCCAGCTAAGTAGGATCACACTGAACATTAAGTAAGAGCTACAAGATTAGACTCCTTACTTTTTCTTGTGATGGTGCCTAATGTCTAGCACATGGTTAGCACCTTCAGTTCACACAACAAAGATTTGTTAACAGAATTCAGGAAGGGGCCGCAGAGGTGGCTCAGTGGTTAAGAGCATTGGCGGCTCTACAAAGGACCCAGGTTAGTTCCCATCCCTCACAAGGCAACTTACTACCACCAGTAACTCCAGTTTCTGGGGAGAGAGTGTCCTCTTGTGGTCTTTGAAGGCACCAGACACACACACAGTGCACTTACACACATTCAGGCCAAACACTCATACAAATGAAGTTAAGATGAATAAACCCAAGAGAAAAGAAATTTTAAAAAATTAAGAAAGCAACAATCAAAATACAGACATTAAGAAAGTTTGCTTAACCTAAGAAATCTTAACAGTATGGTTGCCTCAACAAGACTTGCACAGTGCCAACATCAGTTGCCACCCCATCATCAATGATGGGGAAAATCTCCCAAGACTTCACCCTTCGAAGATGAGCTACAGGTAGCTGATGAGTCCTAAGAGGTAATCAGTCTTCTCCAGGGATGAACCCCCGATAGGTTATCCAATAACAAACACATGTACATATGAGCAACACTGAGTGGATTCAGAAGGTTGGATTCATATCTATATCTATTATATATATATAAATATACATATATATATATACACATAGATATGTAACAATGAAAAAAAGTCATGAATTTGAGAAGTAGTTGGGGGAAAGAGGGAGGTGTGGAAATGATGGAAACACAGAAATGTATGTAATTCTAAAAAATACTAAAATGAATGTGAAGAAAGAAGTGTGCTTAGACAACTAAATTAAAAATAAGCTGGTTTGGTCTGTTAATTATTGTTTTTTATCTATGTTGTTCTTTTACCAATAAAGACATGGAAGTCAGATATGGCAGTGAAAACCTGATAAATCAAAAGAGCAGAGAAGTGCCCTGCTGACCTTCCCTTTTTCACCAGAGACCCAGCAAGGGCCTCTCTCTCCACACATCCCAGATTGAACAGCATTTGAAATCTCCAAGTTCCTCCCTACTTCTTTCTGTCCATATCCTGGCTTCTCTATGGTTAATTCCAGTCAGGCTAGTCGCTGGCCTGGCCCCCTGATTCAAGGTTAACTTTATGGGCACAGTCTCCAGGTGTCACAGTGCTATCAAATATCCCGCAACAATTTATAGAATCTACATTAAGGTATTCCCACCATGTGTGTGTCTGTAGAACAAATAATGACCCTGACCGCGGGTTGCCTACAGTACTGCAGAGGCAGGCCTGCTGAAGACAGACACAGGGGGGTGCATTTTCTTTCAGGATTTCAGAACAACATAGTCCTCAAAATGGAATATTTCTCAGAAATCCCAAGCCTGGAGGGAAACCCTCACTCCTTTAGCTGAGGCGAATGAGGTCTCCCTGTCTATGACGGGCTGAAGAGCTGTGGTGACTACAGACACAGCCGTTCCAAGGGTACCTGGGGGCTGGGCTGCTGACGGCTGCGGCATGGCTGATGGTCTGACAATGCATTTGTCATGGGCTGGCTGTGGAACGAAGCAAACTGTGCCGACACTGGCCACAGCTGATTGATATTAGCAGGGAAGTTTTCTCTTTAAATCTCTAGACAGTCATCAGAAAGCCATTACGGGCTTCAGATATATTAATTTAATTTAGAGCTACCTTGAGTGATGTTCTCAGTTGAGTTGGCCTAAGCTTTTTTGGTCCTTTCTCTGAAATTGCTTGAGTCTACTTAGAATGTATGTGTTTTGGCAGAGAGCAGTACTGCGGTTTATCTCTCTCTTGCATTTCTTGGGAAATAGCAAGGGGTGAATCTTTGAGTGTTGGAGCTCACTTCTCCAGTGGCTTCCAGGGACATGGAGTCCCTCCTGGTTTTGACCTGGTTTAGGAGTGCATTGCATGTTCTTATGAGGAGACTGATCTGAAGAAGAGGATAATAGATGAGCCAGCCACTTCCAGAGCCTCACAATGGAGCCTGCAGAGCCCATGGTAGCTTTGAAGGTGACCCAGCTACTGCCTCTCAGACCTGGGGCACCACTGATTTGAATATGTTTGTCCTGACCATGGCTTGCATTTCATGATTGGTGTGTGCTATTGACCCCACATGGCTTACCTTGCTCTTGCCATATTTAAGGCCAGGCCAGGTCTAACAACAACTGTTTCCATTCCTTTGCTGGCCTGTGTAGCCAAACAACAAAGACCCTACTTGGGGGTGAACTTAAAGAATGTGGTCTTTGGTCATTGATAAGAATTGGTATATAAGCACCCTGGCTGAGAAAACATAGCTTTAAGTCCATTATCAGCTCCCACAATTCCCCAGGGCCCTGGCTGACATTGAGTGGATAATGAGCATGTACCTGACACCTTCACTGGCATATCCAGTGTCTCTATTCTCCTAGCTCCAGTGTCTCTATTCTCCTAGCACTGTTTTTTTTTTCCCACATCAATAAGTGATGTGTGCACCCATCCCTGTTCAAAAACCACTCCCAAGGGAATGCAAACCGAGTCTGCACAAGTCAAATAACTTCCAGCAGGTACCCAGCCTGGAGCTAGGGTTTACAGAGTGAACTCTAGGGAGTTTCCGTTCTGTCACAGACTTTTGTTTGATGCTGTGGATGGTCCAGCCTGCTGTGCTCACTGTGTGGTCATTACAAACTGCAACAAGTCCTTCCTGGATTCAGTTTAACCACGCATCTGGGCCCCCTCACTCCAAATGCTTTTTCTCGGTCTTCAAGAGTGTCACAGATAGAAGGTTGGGATCCGATCCTTACATATGAATTAAAGTTGAGCTTAAGAGGAGGCATACACAGCAGGATCAGTCCTAAAGGATTTGGATCGATTTAACGTAGTACCATGTGAAAATGAGCCCACCTCTGTGGTTTTTTACATTTTTTTTAAATCAGAATCCCAGGATTATGCTGAATTTCAGGTGAAAATTCACACTTAGCATGATGTCTTTTCTGACTTCTGATGATTGTCTCGTTGACTGGGCAAACAAAAATTCATTCAATACTTGTTTTGATTAAGTCTGCATCAGACTCCACTGATCTATGTATTTAAAGTAAGCACTCCGGGAAAAGATAAAACTCAATATACTGGCTAGTTTTATATCAACTTGACACAAGCTAGAATCGTCAGAGAGGAGGGAGCCTTTCTTGAGGAAATGCCTCCATAAGATCAGGCTGTATGCAAGCCTATAGGGCATTTTCTTAATTAGTGATTGGTAGGGGAGGACCCAGACCATTTTTGGGTGGGGCTGTCTCTGGGCTTGTTTTCTTAGGTTCTAAAGGAAGCAGGCTGAGCAAGCTGTGAGGAGGAAGGCAGGAAGCAGCGCTCTTCCATGGCTTTGGTCATGGTGTCTCTTCACGGCAATAGTCAGTAACTAAATCACTCAAATAGACTGAGAAGCCAAGGACAATGGATCTGAACTTTGATTCTACTTCATGTACTGG
>LOJH01007491.1:18961-30927 GCA_001685095.1 Ellobius talpinus
TGGATGGATGGATGGATGGATGGATGGATGGATAGATAGATAGATAGATAGACACATATATGTACACACACACATATATATATATAATATATATAAAAGCTATATACAGGAGAAGGAAGGGCCATTTAGTAGACGCAGGGTTGAACCATCAAGATTCCTTCATACAAATCTTAATGACTTCATCTCCTAATGCCTAAAAAAATGTTGACACCTAGAAAAAAATTTAGAACTCATATATGAAAAAGAATAACTACGGCCTCTTACAAAGATACCTGGCTCTACCGATTGCTCAGTATGAGGCTGAATTCTAGCTGCAATCCTAGGCTCTCCAGCTCGAGGGCCCCTTATGGTCTAGCTGACCCTGCTGAGAACGCATCTGAGCTCAGCCTCAGCCCTGTCCCAGTCCCACTTGCTTTGCACATATTGATCTCTGACAAATTCCATACACAATCATTCTCTCAGTCTACTCTCGTTGGAATCCTATTGCCATGGTCTGCATTGGAAATGGAGCCTTGCTTCCTCCTCTCACAGCTCTGAGCACACCAGTTAAATTTCCTATTCATATTGCCTTTGTGCTTGTAGAATGACTTTATTTATAAGTCAGGCTCTCTGTAAAATTGTTTCTAGTAATTGTTCAGCTGAGATGAAAAAGAAAAGGACAGATTTTAGGCTCAAGTAAATATTCATTTCTTTCTCTAAGAACATTTGACAGCAGTACAAATAATGCCATCCCTTTTCAAAAGAAAGGAAGCCCATCTCATCTGAGGCACTGTGCTGGGAAACCTCCCTTGGCTCCATTCTCAAGTGTTTTCATAACAATGTTGCCAAGGTACATTTACAGAGCCTTTGTCTACAATAGGATGTGAATTTTATACATTTATCATTTCATTTTATCCCAATAATTCCTTTAAGAGCTTACAAATTATTACTTTGTTACAACCAGCAGACTAAGGTTTTGCGAATATAAATAAGTATATCCAACAACTAAAAGCCAGTTGGGTAATAAAATTTTAATTTTAACACACAGACCATGGATACCTGACCCTAATCATTCTTTGATTTCATCTTTCTTGGGAAACTCCCAAAGGTCATATATAAAGTCAAGGAAAAATAACTCATCCTCTTCTACCCCAAGGAACAATAAGTACATTTTGTTCTGGTCAGGAAAAACAAGAGTGACTTCAAGTATGTAAAGTACTGATACTAATGCTACTTTCCAAACATAAATGAATTTTCCATTCTTTTACCAGAGTTCCACTCCACCATAATGATGCTTTGTTATTCTATTAATGTTCCCATCTGTCAGATGCTGTTAATACTCCAGTGAGACAACACAAGGCTGAGAGCCGATTTGAGGGGCTGGTCACATGGGATTTCTGATAATGACTGCCAATCAAGGTGATGCTGAAGTACAGAGAAAGATTACTCACATTTAGGTAAGACACCTCTAAAATGACACATGACTGTCCTTCTCTACTCTATTAGATTTAACATTTTATCAAATGTCTTCTAAGACAGAGCCTGAAATCATATGGTTTGGACATAACACATTTGTTAATATTTTAATTATTCATTTTCAAGCAATGAACTTAAACTTATCATGGCTGTCCTATTTTAAGATAGCCTTGAAAAAAGGTTCTGCAGTTTATAAGAAAATATACCACTGGCAGTACTGGAACACAATTATTTCAGGTCAAAGCCTAGCAGGGAAGACAGGTTTCTTTCTTTAAGGCTTGCTCTATATAGTTCTAAAGTCAAAAGGGCTCTCTGAGGAGAGTAAACTGCCTTTGATCCAATCCCCAAGGAGGAGAAAGAAAGTAGATTCTGAGTTGATTTGAAGAAAGGGAAGCTAACGCTGGACAAATTTCACAGCTGCAAATAGGGCCCAGAATCTGACGCCTTTCACTGTTAAACAAAATGAAACTACAAGTTGAAATCTAAAAATAGATTCTACTACTTGGCCATGTCATACAAAGGTTAGGATAAATTGTTGAGAGCATATGCAGACGTGATTGTTTTGCTTTCTGTGTGCTATAACAGTACAGAAGTCACAGAGGAATGAGGATGAGAAAATAAGATCTAAGCCAAGAAGGTTAAAAGGAACAAAATTTTAAGATGACATTCATTGTTTTATACAGATCACAAATAAAAGACCTGAATGTAAGGAGATACAATTTCAAATCATGTTTTTATAACCCTGTCGTCATTCAAGTAACTACCTGTCCACAGCTTGGCCTTCAGTGTGGCTACACTGTCTTACATATGACCTATGACATATATAGAGCATATATTGACAAAATTCATCAGTTATTTAATAGGATTTGATAATATAAAATGCATGATTTTTTTAAGAAAAGCAATACGATGCTCTGAATTTATGCCTCCATTAATTCTCATGTTCACATTCTCAACCATTATCTCAGAATACATCTATGCGGAAAGAAATAAACAATAAGAATAAGTTAAAATGAAGCTATTCAATTGGTCCTCAATTCTAAATGGATGGTGGATGTCCTGATAATAAGGACTCAAATACCTACTGAGAGAAGGCTACTATGTAGAGACACAGGAGAAGGCAGTCATGTGAAAGCCAAATTAAGAGGATTCCTACATTCTAGCTTGATTTCTGTTGCTGAGATAAAATAATCGCTCTCCTCAAATGGCATCATAAAGAAGGAAAGTATTTACTTGACTTATAATTCCAAGATACAGTTCATCGTTGGAGGGATTTCAAAGCAGAAGCTCTAGTAGCCAATCATATGACAATCACAGGCAAACACTGAGAGATTCAAATGCATCCATATCGTCCATGTGCTGCTATTGCTGTTGCTCCATTCTTACACAATAACTGGCTGAGCCCATGGAATGTTGCTACTTATACTCACGATGGGTCTTCCCACCTGTCGCAGTCTACTTTTCTATTGGGATAACACACCATGATCAAAAGCAACTTTGGAAGGAAAAGCACTATTTGGTTTACACTTCCACATCATGGGCCATCATTGAGAGGAGCTAGGCCAAGAACCTGGAGGCAGGAATTGAAGCAGAAGTCATGGAAGAATACTCCTCACAGGCTTACTCCCCATTGCTCAACCTGCTTTCTTATACACCCTATGACCACCCTCCCTGGAATGACACTGCCCACAGTGTTCTGGACCCTTCCTTCCATACAAATCACAATTTACACAATTAGCAAGAATTGAAGGCCAGTTTGGTAGAGGTGTTTTCTCAGATGAGTTTCTCTCTTTTCAGGTGACTCTTGTGTCAAGTTGACAAACTAACCAGCAGAAGATCTCAATTAACAATCAGGACAATGCCTCCCTGAAATTACCACAGCCCAAAGTAAATGTAATATTTCCTGAATTGAGACGCTCTTGAGTCAGTTGAGACTTACAGGTGACTATAGGTTGGAGCAAGTTGACACTGAAAACTAGCATTCACAGTAGCACACTTCTGAGAAGGCTCTCTTTGTTTATGTCCCCTGGTCTGCGGATTCCTTTTTATAACAACCTTCACAACTATCAAAAACACATCGTGTGGACAAAGACAAGCAGTAAGGAGCAAAACTACCTAATATTATGCAGCTAGGAAGGTGGGAGGGCAACAAATACAGCCAGAGCTAATGCTAATTGCTGTAGTCATGGACTAAGCAATTAACTCCACTAGGTTTATTTACCTAATTAGTCTACATTTGCTTCCAAATCTGAAGTTCATGTTCCGTCCTCTGGCCTGTACATTTCTCAAAGATAAACGTAATACTTTTTTAGCATTAATATGCAGAATCCAGAGAGGAACCTGGCAATTACCTGAACGTTGCAGGATTAAGCTGAATCTGTGAACTTAAGAGTCATTTCATAAAACTCTGTTGACACAAGGCCATTAGAGCATGATTTACTCTGTAATATTCACTGCCACAATGTGAACAACACTGGTCTTAGGATCCCCTGCCTTGAAAAATTATGATTTTCTTCAGTGTGAAAAAGTTACATGTTTTAGTGTTCACTCATCCTCCAAGTAACTCCCCACTTGACTTCAGTGCTATACTGGACATACTGGGGATATTTGTTACTGACTCTGACGTCTGGACACATACTGAGCATTTACTCACGGATGAGAAATCAGCAGGATAATGCAATTGAACTTACTTTGTAAAACATCTTTTATGGGATTTGACATTTCTGGGACAAAACCCAATGTTTTACTGTTTCTGGCAAGTATCTGTGTTAGAAACTGGAAGGCACACATGATTGATAAGGGACATGCTGCACTGTAAGTCAAGTGGACACACGGGTTCTCATCCAGATCCCACAGCAATTTCCAGGCCTGGCTACAACTGTGCTTACAGTGGGAATGAAGTGAGGTTCAAAAGTTCACTGAGAACTAACTTCTATAGTTTTCTAGGCATTGTTTTATTTTCCTTCTGTTTCCTCCAACAGCAGAGTAGGATACCAACCTTCCTGGGAACCTTTCACTAAACTGTAAATTATGAGCCAAAGAATATCAAACAATGGTAAAATACATCCTGCATTTATAGGAAATGTGAAATGCAGCATGCCTGCAATACAAGCAAGAGTGTATTTGCTCCATACTTATAGTTTAATTCAATGACTCCAAATATAACCTTCAAAATTTTCTTCCTATCCTATAGATACTCAATGCCAAAATCCATGGTGTCCAGTTCTTCTGTATCAGTTGCCCATGATTCTAGACCACACTTTCTAATATTCAAATTAGTGTGCCCTGGTTATGTGTTAGAGAAGGAAAAACACCACTGTTTTTTACCATAAATATGGCAGCTGTCCATAATTACATTGAGTTTTGCATTATTTTAGAACTAATTTTCACCTGGCATGTGATAATACTTTTTAAAGATTTATTTCTTTTTATTATATGGGTATGAGTGCTTTGTTTGGATTTATGTATGTGCACCATGTATATGCCTGGTGCCTCCAGAACGCAAAAGAGGGTTTAGATCTCTAAGTACTGGAATTGGTTACAGATGGTTATGTGCCATCATGGGGGTGCTGGGAATCAAACATGGCTCCTCTGTAAGAGCAGCAATTTTCCTTAACCATGGTGCCATCTCCCCAGGCCCATAATCAAATTTTTGGAACAGAAAATAAGTTTACAATATATGTCAGCTAAAGATATCCTTTTGCACCTTACCCCTTCAAGCTGGAATTTTTTATTTGTGTAAATACCTTGAACTCACAGTTTGGGGTGATATCTTCATACAAAATACACACACACATATGCATGCAAAGACATAAAATCATTCATCACGGGATGCTATTTGTTTTCATAACTGATTTAGACACTCTAATAAAGCCACATCAGTCGCTTAAAAAAAACACCCCCAAAATCTTCTCCATAAACTCTGCAACCCCACTTCTTTCTGGGTTAGCATATCCTCAAATGCACAATGCCACAATGGCATCAGCAGAAAGCAAATATTATTTCTCTCAACTCCATGGGTATCCATAATTATCTCAAAATATAAAGGTTAATTAAAAAAGTAATTAGGCTGATAAAATAACCACTTAGTTTATAAAGTAGGATCGCAAAACAGTCAGAATTGCCTATTTGCCATGAAAACAGAAATTTCATTATAGCTAAATGAATACATTCTGTGCTAATTAAATTCATGCCAAACACATCTTTCTATGAAAATTAGTCCAATATCATACAGCTTATATTTGTCCTTAAACCTTTCCTCATTTATATATTTCTGGAACACTCTATATTTCCAAACTGAACAGGTTATATAAGGATACTGAATACAAATACCTTAAATTAGAATATGGCAAATAATTGTTTAATTACAAAAATTAACAAGCACAATTACTATACCATACTAAGTTGTTCAAACTGACAAAAAAATACTTCATCATTTTCTAAATTTTAGCATGTCAGCAATTTGATTCATATTCTTATAAAACCTTCTAAAGTATAATTAGACTTACTGCCATGATTACATTGCTTGAAATTTGGGCACGAATTTCAGTTAGTGGAACCCAATGTGAAGAAGCCAACAAGGACATACAGTAATTAACTCTACCTCAAGTTTGCTAGCCTGACACACCTTTCACACAAACTCCTGCATCTTCAGACAGTTTCCAAGTAACAAAAAGACCATGGACACTCAGGCTTCACAATGTGAGAGCCTAAACTGCTCTTCTTTTTTGCCAGATGAAAAAGACCCACTCAAAAATCAGGCAAAGTATGAATAATAAATTTAAGCCAGGTTTCCTCTAAAATATATAGAGAGAATGCTGCCAACCTGAAGAGAATGACTCTCCCGACTTTCTTCCACCTGCAAGACAAATTTCTCTTTTAACTCCAAGTGGGAAAATTGTATTGCCTTTCCTTCCCTGGCATCTACAAAACTGAAGAAAATGATAAAATTAGTTTCCTAGTTAAAATTCTCTGATGGAAGGCTCTTCTGTGCTCCATATAATACACTTGTGAACATGTTCCCCAAAGCACTTTGAGTGTTAGACCAACTTCAAGTCCATCTGCACTAGAGGAGTCCTGTTTCCCACAGGTGTGATTTCTATTCTGGTGTGTGACATAGTGTGACTTAGTTCTGCATTATCTGAGGTGAAATGTGAGTTCACAGCCCAGGTGGGAAGCCTGATGTAAGATTAGTGAGTCTCAAATGGAGAGAAGTCTTTTTACTGGTGGATTTCTGTAACACATTTTTACAGAGTAACTTCCTCTTGACATGATCAGGCTGACACAACTGTGTGCATCAGTAAACAAATAAGTGCACAGTTGCAAGAAACACCCATCTCAGGCTGCATCATTTTCTGCTTACGTAGAGCTGGTAAACATATGAGGGCATAGGTAATTTTGCAAAACAGCGCCACCAAAGATTTTCTATGGAAGTCCCCTTTAGCCTTAAACCAGCATTTTGGTTTAATTGTAAAGTCTGTCATCATTTTCAGAGTATTAAGGTTCACTCCTATATGTGCTAATATTTCAGTTGTCTATTTGGTTAAAAATTCAGCCTCTTACCTACGAGCTCTGGACTTTATGTAGTAGCGCGTGAGGCCTTAGCTGTTTTATAACACCTGTTCCATGTGGCTTCATGTTCTACAGAGATGAAGTAAGAAGATTCGAGGAATAAAGGTGCTTCCTCCTGACCTAGCCCACAGAGACTTGACTGTCTTCTCCTAAGGACTATGTGTTCCTTGAATAGTAAACTCAAGGTGCATCCATAATTTCCTTTCCATTCATTTCTTCCCTAGGCATCTAAGGTGTTAGTGTTTAGACTCTACTCTTACCAGCTCATGTGGATTTCTGCTGTAAAGTGCTCACACCTCAGCCTTGTCACAGTGTCCTGCTACTTGACACACCTTCTCTACTAGAAGTCTCTGTCTGTGGAAACAGGGCCACCCACTCATTTGTGCCACACCAGCAAGTGTAGGACCATCTCCCACTCTCTCTGAATCCTACCATGATGACTGGATCACATCCCCATCTAAGTAGAATCGGGTTGTCTCCCAGGTCCAAGCATAGAATATGTCATATTCAGGGTATGATCACTCCCTCCTGACTTTGAGCTGCAGACTCTGCATTATTTATTTAGTAATCCATCCTTTTATCATACACACCAAGTACAGAAAATATACCCAATGTGCATTCACATCTTGAAACAATTGTTTCCTGTATGCCGTAGCTTGACATCACAACAAACAATCGAAGAGGGTTGATCAGATGTCTTCACACTGCAGCGCCATCCCCTTCCTTGTAGGTGATGTACTATATGAAATTAGTCTTTACTTCACTATCATGTTGTCTAAAATGACCATTTATGTCCTTTGCAGTGATTTGATATGTTTGTAATGGCCCATTTATAGCCTGTTTCTGAAGTCTGAGGTAAACTTGCCTAATGTTAGCCAGACATTCACACAATATGACTTCATGCCAGCTGGACAAAGAAACTAAGAAACTCATATTTTGTGAAACTGCAAGCATTTCACTTCCTATTGTTCCACTTTTCCTGCTTAATGTGCTCTGTACCAGCCTGATACAGCTCTTACCCCCACCATCACTACATTTAACACTCCTCATTTCAATGTTATTTTCCTTATTGTCCAATAAGAATCCCATTGACAATCATTTTAAAACCCACACATGCACAAGCTCAACTCCTTTGATGTTTCTCTTGCTTTTTCTTCCTTCTCTACGGACAAAACCATAACTCTGCCCAATCTTTTGAGCCACCTCCCTCTCCCTAACCATCACCCTCCCCCAATACTACGGAAAGAGAAACAGCTGTGCTGACTTCTGGAATTTTCTACTTCTTGTCTAAAAACCAGCTCTTATCCCTCCACTCCTCTGTGTTTTACCTTGGTGATCATGGCAAAAAATACAAATTCTTTATTAAACTTTCTTCAGTTTCTTCTTCTGTAAGATGGAGAAAATCACAGTACCAATCTTTAATAGACCAAGCAAACACTGGCTGAGCTTCTATGTGTAATGTCTGGCAATTACCAAAGCTTGAGGATGTTAGCTAGTATTAAAAATATTGTTTATGCTTTACAAACACAAATTTGATCCAAAAGACACAATCAGACAATATAAAAATTTGATTATCACTGGAATATACCAGAAAAGTTAATCTGAGTTAAATAAAAAAAATTGTGCAAATTGTTCAGGAATGTCTTGGTTATCATGGTTTTGATAGAGGAATAATACGCACCAGGTGGTGTAAGAAGTCCTTCACCACCTGTGTTGCTTTTATTGGATAGGGTAGAATAGAGCTAGGTGGGGAAAACTAAACTAAATGCTGAGAGAAAGAAGGCAGAGTCAGGGAAACAAATGTAGTCACCGGGAGCAGACAAACCAGAAACTTGTCAGCAAGCCACAACCATGTGGTAATACACAGATTAATAGAAATTGATTAAATTAAGATGTAAGAGCTAGCCAATAAGGAGCTAGAGCTAGCAGGCCAAGTAGTGATTTAATTAATACAGTTTCTGTGTGGTTATTTCATTGCTGAGCATTTGGCAACAAGCAAGCAGCCTCCTCCAACAACCAGGTAGACTGATACAAATGATATTTTGTATATTACATCTATCAAGAACTACAACTTAAAAATAAATCATGATATATAGAAAGGAAAACATGATATGTTCTCACTTATATAGAGATATTAAGTATTGAGTAAAGAATAATCACACTACAATCCACAGACCTAGAGAAGATATATAAAGAGGAGAGGTTTAGAGGGGCTGAATTCATCCCCCGGGAAGGCAAAATAGAATAAATTTTGTGAGTGGACTTGGTAAGGGCCTGGATGGGAACAGAGAGGATCAGTTTGGGAAGGGAGGGATGGAGGGAGAGAATATGGGGAGACATGACTGGAAATAGGTGGGCATTTATGGGCGATGTGTAAACCTAGTGCAGAGGAAATTTCCTAGAACCTATAAGGGTGACCCTAGCGAGGACTTCTAGTAATAGAGGATGTGGAGCCTGAGCTGGTCATCTGTAAACAGGCTAGGCCCCCAGAGTTAAGACTGTGACACCAACCCAGCAACAAAACCTTTGACATAAAATCTATTCTGCCTGTAAGATACAAAGGCGACTCAGAGCTTGTAGGAGTGGCCATTCAATGAGTGATCTAATGAGGCCATGTCATAAGAGTGAGTCCATGACCAACACTGCCTGGATGGCCGGGATGCAGAAGATGGGTATCTCAGAGACCTAGGATGGAAGCAAGCATAGCTGACAAAAAAAGTCAATGAAATTGTTCCTAATGATATTCTGCTACACTCAAAGACCAGTGCCTAGTCCAATCACCATGAGCGAAGCTTCTTTCAGCAATTGATGGGAGGCCCACAGTCAAACCCGGGCAGATCTCAGGGAACTGCACAGAAGATGGGGAGGAAGGATTGTATCAGCCAGAGGAGTTGAGGATACTAGGAAAACATAGCCCACAGGATCAACTAAACAGAGGTCGTAGGAACTCACAGAGACTCAAAGCAGTAACCAGGGTGCCTGCATAGGTCTATGATAGGCCCTCAGCATAATGCTGTGGTAGTTTAACGTAGGACTTTTGTTGAACCTCTAACAATGGGAGGGGGGGAGTGCCCCTGACTCTCTTGCTTACTATCTGGACTATTTTCCTCCTACTGGGCTGCCTTTGTCTGGGGAAGAGGGGAGGGGGAGACACATCTGGTCAGGATGTATTTTATGATAGAAGAATAAATTTAAATAAAAATACATCAGGAAGTCCATAATTGATTCTTCCTACTATCCATGACCATATTAACAACTGAAATATATATTGCCTTTTAAACTGATGAACCTCCTAAAACTGAGAAGCTTTCTTTTGTAAAGCAAAGGACACTGTCATTAAGACAAATAGGCAACCTGCTGATTGGAAGAAACTCCATATGATAGTCTAGTTATTTATTTCAGTTATACAAAATTTGAAATTCAGTTCCTTGTGCATATAACCATATCTACAATGCTCACCAACCACATGTCACGAGTTGCTAGTGGCTAGTTGCTACCACACTGAAACACACAGAAACACAGCATGATACCTGAAATGCAGAAAGTTCTGCTTTAGAGCACTATGGGTACCCTTTGCTACCAATGAAAACTATAAAACTGGAAAGAAACAGGAATCTATTATAACTGGGGGTCTCTGTGTTGGCCTGCAGGACAACATGCATATAGAAATGTGACCAGACATGTTCTAAAGCACCATGCTGAAAACACCCTGAATCTGAGGCATATTATACCTTAGAAGCTGTCATTAAATCTTTATGGATGTTGGAGCATTTTCCTCTTAAAACACATTTTAGAAGTAGATCATACGAGCTAATTTGTTAGATCAAATTGTCAAGGTTTTTGTGAAGACTGACGCATTTTACGTCTTGCACACATCTTTTCAAAGAGTTGCTTATTATTTTACAGCTGAAATGACAATTAGAGCCAGGAAAATTATTACGGAAGTCATAAAGAATAGCAAATAGGAGTTTACAAAGTTGAAATAGAAGTTTAGGTTGGCATCTCTTGAAAAAGACTAGAAAGAAACTGAGGGCAAGAAAGTCAGTGAATACAGGGATTTAAAGATGAGGTCTAGAATAAACTGCATGGAATTAGCTGAACAATGCTGGAAAATAATAAACACAAAGTGTCCTTAGTAACTGGGGACAAAGTGAAATCCATCGGAATATCACAGCCAAATAGGATCCCAGCTGAAATGTATCCCGACCTTGAATAATATATAAACTATAAATTTTCCTGCGGCTAAGGATCAACTAAAGATGAATTTTCTTATATTCAGTAAACATCACATCATAAATTTAACAATGCAGCACACTGACAAAAAGCATTATACTATATTTTCAAATAATGAAAGTGCACATATTGTATGACTGTTGAAGAAAATAGGGGTATTTTTTTCTACATAAACACTTGACATGCCCTCAGCTTCTTTAGAAAGCACAGACACGTAACAATATAGCATAAAATTTTTAGAGTATATGCATGTGAGTGTATGTGTGTGTAATTAGATGTGTGTTAAGCAGCTTGAGTTTTAATGACTTTGGGTCTCAAAGACTATCTGGGTATATCAAGAAGCAAAAATGCTGTCTATATGTGACAATATCATAAATGCTATGCCTTCTTTTATTACTGAAAATTTTGAAACAATTTACTCTTGAAACAAAAATAATATAGAGAGCATATACTTCGATGGATATAGATTAAAATTCTATCTGCACTCTTTCGAATTTTATTTGCATATGACTTCTCTTTAATATCATCTTTCTTTTGTGTGAGTATGTGTGTATGGACAGATTTTCATGTGGGTGTGCATGACTGTGTATGCATAGGTGGAGCCAGAGGTCAAAGCTGAGAGTGTTCCTCAATTGCTCTCCATTTCACTTTTCTTTATTGATTTTTATTGAGCTCTACATTTTTTCTCTGCTCCCCTCCCTGCCTCT